>CM042263.1:36276802-36429302 GCA_023566225.1 Romanogobio albipinnatus
GCTTAAACTGCAGCTATTCCCTATTCTCTGTCAATATATTGAAAAGCAGCTTGAACATTTAGTGAAATATCTATATTTCTTGTTGCACTAAGGAAAGAAAGTTTGGATCAACAATAAGAGATGAGGTTCCTACATGAATTATTCGTGTTTTATGCTACTGTACCTTTAAGATTTATATATGTAAATGAGCTTTAACTGCAGCTATTCCCTTTTCTCTATCAATATATGGAAATATATGGAAAATCTCAATTTCTTTTTGCACCGAAGAAAGTTTGGATCAATAAGAGACTGATATTCCTCATGAACTATTCATATTTTACGCTACTGTACCTTTAAGATTTCTATATGCAAATGAGCTTAAATGGCACCTATTCCCATTCTCTATCAATATATAGAAAGCAGCTTGAACATTTCGTGAAATATCGAAATTTCTTGTTGCACTAAGGAAAGAAAGTTTGGTTCAATAAGAGATGAGGTTCCTACATGAACTACTCTTATTTTACGCTACTGTACCTTTAAGATTCATATATGTAAATGAGCTTAAACTGCAGCTATTCCCCATTCTCTATCAATATATAGAAAGCAGCTTGAACATTTAGTGAAATATCTCCATTTCTTGTAGCACAAAAGAAGAAAAGTTTGGATCAATAAGAGACTGAGATTCCTACATTAAATATTCATATTTTACGCTACTGTACCTTTAAGATTTCTATATGTAAATTAGCTTAAACTGCAGCTATTCCCTATTCTCTGTCAATATATTGAAAAGCAGCTTGAACATTTAGTGAAATATCTATATTTCTTGTTGCACTAAGGAAAGAAAGTTTGGAGCAATAAGAGATGAGGTTCCTACATGAACTATTCGTGTTTTATGCTACTGTACCTTTAAGATTTATATATGTAAATGAGCTTAAACTGCAGCTATTCCCCATTCTCTATCAATATATGGAAAATCTCAATTTCTTGTTGAAACAGGAAAAACAGGAAACAGGACTAGTTCATGTAGGAATATCAGTCTCTTATTGATCAAAACTTTCTTCAATTCAACAAGAAATGGAGATATTTCTCTATTTGTTCAAACTGCTTTCTATATATTGATAGAGAATGGGAATAGGTGCCATTTAAGCTCATTTGCATATAGAATTCTTAAAGGTACAGTAGCGTTAAAATATGAATAGTTCATGTAGGAACCTCAGTCTCTCATTACACCAAACCTCCTTCGGTGCAACAGGAAATTGAGATTTTTCATATATTTCCATATATTGACTAAGAATAGGGAATAGCTGCAGTTTAAGCTCATTTACATATAGAAATAAACAAGAGTAGTTAATGTAGGAACCTCATCTCTTATTGAACCAAACTTTCTTTTTTTCTATTTAGTGAAATATCGAAATTTCTTGTTGCACTAAGGAAAGAAAGTTTATTTCAATAAGAGATGAGGTTCCTACATGAACTACACTTGTTTTACGCTACTGTACCTTTAAGATTCATGTATGTAAATGAGCTTAAACTGCAGCTATTCCCTATTCTCTGTCAATATATGGAAATATATGAAAAATCTCAATTTCTTGTTGCACCGAAGGAGGTCTGGTGTAATGAGAGACTGAGGTTCCTACATGAACTACTCTTATTTTACGCTACTGTACCTTTAAGATTTCTATATGAGTGGCCTCTGTTTTGATCAGCTAAGCTTCAGACATGAGGTCTTACCTTGCGCCAGCCTCTCCAACCTCTTGCCGTGCTCGGGAGGAATCGCATACCTGCGGTGAAGAGGGAAAAAAACAGAGATCAATTAATGGGATCAATAGAAGAGACGAGCGGGAAAGACACTGGAGGGACGCACAGCGAGACGCCACCCTCTGATCATCATGCGCTTTTCTACAGCCCTCGAAAACATGAAACGCGCCTCACAGAACATTTCACCCCTATTTCACATTCACCAGTCACATGCTAGTTTAAAGACAAATGTATTCAAATGTCACGAAGACAAAGCCTGGAAAATTACGGCCAACTTATTTAGGCTAATCGGCTCAAACACGCGCAATAATAATATTCCACCCGAAGCTGCAGACTGTGCTGTGCTTCATTTGAAATTATTTTGCTGGAGATGGAAACAGCACAATATCTTCTGTGCTGCTAAAGGTTCAATTCGCCCGACGTGGTTATTGACATTGTCTGTATTAGCCTAATTATTTCCTCAAGTTTCCGGAGAGTCGAAACCCTCCCGAGGCCCTGAACAGCAAATGTAAATCCGGTGCATCACCCTCCCCTGGGCTCCAGCTCCAAATCACGCATTCACAATGAGGAGAGCGTGGCTTTAGGAGGCTTTTGAGCTGCGTCGCACTGCCCTCTACTGGCGGAGGGAGACAAAACAAGGGTTTTACGGGCACTTTCCAGCTAAACACAGGCCAATTTCACAGCAGTGGTTTTCCCAACACAGACGGAGGATCATCTGAAAGTCAACTGAATACCAAGTGTGCGGATTAAAAGGTTGCAGCTGATGGGATTCACACTTGTTTTATTTCATAATGTGTTGTGGCTTTTACTGAAGTAAAAGGAGTAACCGTACAAGAAAGGACTGGAACTGAAAGAACACCATGGGTTAGGATGTACTAACCAAACAAGAACAGGACGGAAACAGATGAAAGATCTATGGATCTAAGGCGGCTAGTTAACAGTAAGTGATTCACATATTCATATTTATCAAATTAGCAGTAGCACGATATAGTTCAGGAGCTCTGTGCCTACTCTTGATACCATGAGGCACATCTTGGAAACAGCACCATGTGTAAAAAAAGAAAACTTTTCAAAATAGAATATAACTGGATCTCGAGAAAGTTGAGCAACATTAAACTTTAATACATTCATAGAGATGCAAAGGGTCTGAACATTTCCAGAAACTTTCTAAAAGTTTCCAAAAAGAAACGTTTCTGGGTACTTTGCAACCCAAGACCCTAGAGCAAAGACAGCCCAAAGTAGACCAATAGCACAATTGCTAATCTCTTCCCATGGTGACGTGCATTTGTTGCAGGTATTGAGCCTTGAAAAACCAAAGACGGAGCCATCAAGAAATCGAACGGCTGACCACAAGTGCCCCTACCGCCAACAACTCTGAAGGCATTGGCGGTAGTGGATTTAATTTGGTGTTTGAGGTGCCACCACAGATCAATAATAATTAGATGTGTCTTTCTCTCCTTTTCCCTCGGATAAAAGCCGGATCTGATGGGTGGCTGTAATTAGGGTACAAACACTTCCTGCCAGCAGGAGTATCTTTACACCCCACTAGCCACACCAGATCAAGTTGACAGTAACTCTATCTGGCAACCAAAATATGCAGAAGTTCGATCGGGAACTGTCTGGGGAAGAAGGCAAGTATTGATGAAAATCACAACGGGGGCGCCAGAAACCAAGCCAAATCCAAGGGGTTTGACTTGGTGTGAGTGGAAACGCCCCCTTGGAGAAAGGCCTCTAGTCTCTTAAGGTTCCTCATGTACCACCGGAACTACGAAATTAACAAAAAGCACCCAATAAACACCGTTTGAGATTTTGACATGGGTAGTTATGTGCCTGGGCGTATGTAAGGGACGCATCCCATTTACCTTGTTTACGACCCATGAAACAATTCCGTACTTCACTTCCCAAATGCGATATCTCTCCAATCCCATGCCGGCAACACAAAACCCCAACCTGCAAATCGGCATCGACGCCACTGGCAGCATTAAGGTTTTATTTGTCATCATCTTGAAGAGGACAGGAACAAGAAAACAAGCAATAAGAATCACGCTATCCCCTCGGCTGCCGCACTCCCTCTCACAGCGATTATTTCCGGCAGCGTGCGCACCACTTTGGGCCACTCCGCAATCTTTAAGAATCTGACACTAGATCTCAGGAGGCGGCGAGAATTATGACTTTGATGGGAGGAGAGTTGGAGGCGAATGAAGTTAATTTCACAGTGGCTGAACAGAGGGTTAGGCAAACAGCTACCACACACACGCTTTAACATACTGTAATTACCAGAAAAGTAAAACGGATTCAATTTCAAAAGCGGAAGGGGGTGTTTGGGTGGGGAGGACGAGTGCACACACAGTTGCATTAAGCCGTGTTGCAGGGTGAGTAAATTCTCCTCTTTCCTTTTTTTCCCCCACCCTAAGCAAGAGTCTTGCCGTTCTCTGTTATGCTGAGAAGCGACGGAAAGTTAACTTGAGATAAGGCCTCAGGAGAGCGAGAGAAAGAGAGAATGCTTAGCTAGAGACATCAAGAGCTAACACTTCAGAGAGATATGAGGACACAGAAGAAATGGAGACGGAGAGATACTCAAGAGAGCAAGTGAGACTTGCACAAGACCTCTTAAAGAATCACGGATTTGCACACCTGTGCGTAACGGACCAGGACCCAAACACGCTACAACCCTTTCACATGATCCATGACAATGCATTAAGCGTCAAGGAACAGCATAAAATCTGGCCCTAATGCAACATTTAAATAAGGAATCCTTGATGTTACTATTTGCATTTGCTTCACTGTTATAGGGATCCCACATCATTTAATCCGGGATTATTTTTACATTCAGACTTTCAAGTTATGGTTAATAACATTCTTTTAACTTTCCGGTTGTAGCTTATGCACCTGTGAAACATCTACACATTGATGCGTTTATGTACTTCTGACTAAATTGAGAGGATAAAGGCAACATTTGATAGAAAATACATATTACAAGAGCTGTTTGGGGTACAAACAGCACTAGTTTCTGTCCATGTGCTCTTAAAAGGAAATCTGAAAGTTCACAAAAACCTATAGAATTAAATAAGTGGTTTTAACCAGTGCAGCGCATCATTAAAGGATGTTAGTGATCATGGGAACCCTGTTGTTTACGCCGTAAACGTCCTACTTTCAACCCAAGTCTTAAAAACCTTCCTTTCGTAAAACAATCTATTATGCATTTCGAGTCACGCACAGAGTTGTGTGTTGAAGCCCTATACAGTCTCCACAAAGATCCAACATTGAACAAAACAGCCTTGATTGACTACTGCTTTCCAGCTTGAGGAAAAAGACACGGAACGCACAGATGGATGAAATATCACTCTGTACAACAGCCCAAGATACTGACAAAACAGCTGCGTCTAATGAACGCTCAAGTTTGAGAGTCAAGACGACACAAGCCAAGGGCATCAAGGACTAGTGTGTGAGTATGCAAAACACACATGCATCCTTCTCAAAAGAGGGGGGAAATATAAAGGGACACACCAGGGAGAAGACCAAACACAAGAGTGAGATGCTATAAAAGAAAAATGTGAAGAAGAAGAAAAGACAGAAATGTCTGTGGTGAGCTCAAATGTGGAAAAAGGACACTGAAAACATGTTTATTTGAACTCTTCCATCACAGGGAAAGACATCCAGCTGGAAAATTGTGTATTCTGAACCTCAAAATACCGTATTAAAGCCTCTCTCCGCAAGAAAGGAGAGGAAAACTTCAGGAAAACAAACCAACAGAATACCAAGTCATTTCAAAGGCATTTTGCTTTCAATCGAGGAACGTTTACAAACCTTTAAGTCAGTAGCTGTTATCTTTCTTGATTTCGATGCAAAAAACATGGCAAATACTTCAACATATGTGGCACAATACTTCTCATTTATGTACATCTAATGCTCTAGAGGATTTACTTCACAACGAAGTGTGCCGAAAACAATTTGCTCCGTTATAAAGAGCCTGTTGTGTATGAGCAAGATACAGTGAGACAAAGCACACATGATTCATCTTTCTCGATGATGTCATCGTGAATTTTCACAGCTGAAGTGAATGACAAGGGTGCCCCCATGTGGTCAAACGCTGATCTACATTTGAGTTCCTTCATATTGTGCCCATAGATTATAGTACAGGGGGGGTACTGTAAAATAAAGCATAAAATCTAGTTTTGTGAGTCATTTTATCTTCACACGACCCCTATATGCCAATTAACTGTCATTAAATGCTGGCAAAATGCCCAAATCTGAACATATTTAGCCACTTTAATCTCGTCATGTGTTCAAAAAGTGGCGAACATACCCCTTTGAATCTTTTGAGTTCAACTAAATGTGCATACATAGTAAATGAAGGACGCTCACCAGGACTTTGGCTGCCCGAAATGCAGGTAGTTGATGCTGTAGAGGTCCATGTCCTCCGTGTGCCAGGCAAAGGTGGTTTTCCACATGCCGAAGTACAGGTACGGTGTGTTCACCCCCTCGATGACGATCCCACACTCCTGCTCCACCATGTCCAGAAGAGTGTTCAGATGGCCGATGTTCCACTCCGCAATGTCCTTTACCAGGAAAAAACATAGTAAAGACATTCATGCACAAGAAAAGAAAAACCAATACAACATAATTCAACTGCAATGGCTTTATAAACATATTTTAACAAAATGTTTTCCGACAGCATGTGTGGCATAATATATTGTTTACCATATAAAAAAAGTAAATTAAGTAAACTAAATTTGATTTAAAAAAAAACAATTTGATAAAAAAGCCATGAACAAAATTATAAGCTTCACATTCTATTTTTAACAAAAAAAACACAAAAATTGAAGAAGCCATGAACACAAATACAAGCTTCATAAATAATATGCTATTAAAACACAAAAATGCCTTTTAAAAAAACTCAATTTGATAAAAAGAATATCACAAACAAGCTTCACAGCGGTAACAATCTTAAAATTATGCTATAAAAATACAAAAATACCTATAAAACAACATTTGATCAAAAACATGTTAATAAAAATCAAAGATTAAAGGAGCCATGAACAAAATTACAAGCTTCACAAATAATACGCTAAATTATATTACTAAATTATTAATAATATGCTATTAAAACACAAAATGTTTAAAATGCCTATTAAAAAACTACATTTGATAAAGAGAATTGATGAGAAAACCAAAAAAAAAACTTTTTTAAAAGGAGCCATAAACAAAAATACAAGCTTCACAAATAATATGCTATAAAACCCTTACAAAAAACTAAAATTAATTAAAAATAATTGAAAAAAAAAGAAAAAACATTTAAAGGAACCATGAACAAAAATACCAGCTTAACAAACTTACAATAATGCTATAAAAATAACTTTTAAAAATGGATAAAAGTTAATTTAAAAGAACTATGAACAAAACACCAGCTTCACAATTACAATAACGCCATACGGATACAAGAATACCGTTAAATATCTGTAAAATTACATAAATCATAATTTTTGCAATGGTTATACACTGATAAACGTCTAGTTATTCATCACTGATGTAATTTCTGCTTGGACTTTTCTACAAGTTCACTTTTTTTAATACATAAATATTTCTATATATAATTTTTTTCTTACTGTGGTTACCGGCTTTACATGGCCAAGACAGGACTCATATTGGTTATGACTTTAAACATACGGTTTGTTAGCTATACTTTTGACACAATGTCTATTTTCACACTAATAACACACTGATATAACCAGTCCTTCCAGAAAAATGCGGCTTTTTTTTTGTGATTGTTGCAGGCAAAAATCCTTGATTATGCGGCATGTTTTCTTAAAAAATGCGATGGAAAATGCGGGATATTTATGCAATTTTATGCGATGAAATTGCGGGAACTTGCAAAAACTGCGGTTTGATGAGAAAGAGAAAAAAAGCACTACATCACAGAAAGTGCTGGGAATATTTAAGTTCTCATCTTGTTTTATTGAAGACATTAATAATGGCTCAAATTTACAAAACATTGAGTCAAACAAGTTCTGTAGCTTTACAAAAGGAATATGCTACAACTTCTGAAAAAATGAATAAATAACTTCCTGTTTTACAGAGGTAGCTTTACAAAACAGACATTTGAGTGCTTCCAATGCACAAAGTGCAATCTCTTAAAGGGCTAGTTCACCCAAAAATGTAAATTCTGTCATTAATGACGTCCCCTCATGTCGCTGGACACCCGTCAGACCTCCGTTCATCTTCAGACACAAATGAAGATATTTAAGTTGAAATCCGACGGCTCAGAAAGGCCTCCATTGGCTCAATGCACTGCACACTCTCAAGACCCATAAAAGCACTAAAGACGTCGTTACAAAATCCATCTCACTGCAGTGGGTCTACAATAACTTTATGAAGCGACGATAATAGTTTTTGTGCTAAAACCTAAATAACGAATTATATAGTGATGACCGATTTAAAAACACAGCATCATGAAGCTTCGAAGCGTTATGAATCAGTGAGTCGATTCAAGATCCAAACCGCTGAATCGACTCACTGATTCATAACGCTGCAAACCGCTGAATCGACTCACTGATTCATAACGCTGCAAACCGCTGAATCGACTCACTAACTCATAACGCTTTGAAGCTTCATGATGCTGTGTTTTGAAATCGGTCATCACACCAGGAAACTGCTTTGCTCTTTTGCTGTTATTTTTGTTGGCCAATGGGAGTTTGCGCTTCATCATGGTTTCACCGATATCTATGGTTTCTCCGCGGGGTTTGCAGCTTTTCGATGACGTTCGCGTCGGGTAATTACATCACTTCAAAACGTTCCCATGGCAACAGGGGGAAATGGCGGCTCTTGTGTGAAGTAAACGAACATTTTTCAACTTTCTGCTAATATATGTCTTTTTTGCAACGAAAATGCGGGGATTATGAAATCATGCTAGCCCCGCATATTTTGCACGAGGTAATAAGCAATTTACACGGCGAAAGTGCGGCGTATTTGAAAAAATGCGGTCCCCGCATAAATATGCAGACTTTGGCTGATTATGCATTAAATCATGCGATCGCATAATCACGTTTTTCTGGAGGGACTGTATAACGTGATGTTTGTGTTAAAAATGTCCAAAAAGGTGTTTTAGAGAAATCAAGCTACATTGCGCTTCAAGTAATCGCTGCAGCTTAACTTGTACTGAAATCGGATCGAATCATTGAATAAATGTGCTCAAGATGCAAGCGGATGTTTTGTGACTCACCGGGTCGTAGATGGAGCCGCTGACGTCGGCACCGTAAATGGGCGACACAAACGTCAGGTTTTTCCAGTACTTCCTTTCCAGGTCGTCAAAGTCCTTGTGTTGAGGGGTGCAGTACCTGCCATAGGTCAAGTTAAAGAGCAAATTACATTATTGATAGATAAGAAGGCAAACTTTACAAAGAAGCCACATTATAAAAACGGGTAATAACAAACCTTTTACTATTGGCCAGTTTGCGATATTCTTTGACCGTCATGGACTTCTTCTGGATGTTGTATTGAGTGAAGAGTCCCGACTGGCCGGTCACCACTTGCATGATGGGAGCGGGAATGACCATATCTTCAATGGTATCATAGGAACGGCGTGGCTTCCACTCCTTCGGTGGAATAACCTGAGAAAATAACGAATGTTTTAAACGACGAATGTACTTTAATAAAGGAGTCCCATTAGATAACGACACTTCAGAAGAATTTATAAATATACTATTGTTCTCCACCATTCAAAATACATTCATGTTTATGACGTTAGAACATACATTAACCAAGATTAAAAAATGCTGTGAAAGTATTATTTATTTTAATTTTATGTGCATTTGTTAATGTTTGGATACAAGTTAGATAAAAAGATTAAAATTTAAAGAAGTTAAGGCTCTTAAATATTATTCGATAAACTGTTATTAATGGCAAAAGCCGATACAGATACACACACAGAACTTAGACAAAAGTATTTTAATTATGTTGCATTATTATGGAATATAAAAAAATAAATAATTATTAATAAATTGAGTAGCGAACTACTTAAAATTAGGGATGCACGATATATCGGTCAATATATCGGTATTGGCCGATATACGTTCATTTTTAACAGAGGTGGGACCAAGTCATTGTTTGGCAAGTCTCGAGTCTTTACATTCAAGTCTGAGTCAAGTTGCAAGTCCTCAACTTTAAGCTTCAAGTCTTAAACAAGTCATTAGTGATTTTATCACAAATTAGTGTTGCAGTATGAATTACTATATGGAATTAAATGTATACTAATTTATATCAGGAAGGCTTTTAAAATATGTTTATTTAACAGTTTTCACTAGGGTTTCTCAGTTCAATTTAGGGACAGCGCTTACGTGTGACAAAATAAGAATTTGTGTTTATTATTATTGGTAACAGAGTAAAATAATTTCAAAAATAATTTCATAGAAATAACCACTGCTATTCACTTTGTATGTGTGCGTGAGTAATGTGTCTAAGCTACTGAACCATTATTTGGAACATCAAAAACAGATTAGGAAAAAAAACATGTAACACAGATGCATAAAAAACTGCTACTTTACTTTTTACTGAGAGAGAAAAACATGCAACATTTTTCACATTTTAAACGTTTGCTAGTACTTGTGTATTAAAATACCTGAAGAAAAAAAAAACGTGATTAGAAAACACTGACAGGAACGTGCAGAGAGTTCCTCAGGGGCTCAAATGTAAAAAAAAATAGGCGTATATATCTTTAAAGCAGCACTAGGTAGGTTTTGCTCTCGGGGTCCCCCTACAGTTGGGAAACAGTATTGTCCTCTACTACTGTCGTAAACTCTGTCATCCTGCATCAGGCGATGCATCGCATGTGCATTTGTTGACATGACAGCTATGATAGCCCTGAACACTGCAGTTGTTCACATGCAGGTGTTCTGCTTGCGTCGCGTGTGAAATGTCTTCATCCCAGGTACAGTGGCGTATGTTTCAGCATGACATATGAATATAATTTCATGGGTTTTATTTATTTTTTTCAAACGCCATATGATCGCGATGCTCACGTTTACAAGCCAGCGTCATTATAGTAGTCTATTGGTTAGCGTTTTACAGAATCTATATGATACTTCAATTCAATGTTTGAGTGCTAGGTAATAACCATATATCGTCAATATAATATCAAGCTACCATAGATGAATCTTCACATTTAAAAAATCTATTTGCATTTTAGCTTGAGGCAAGACAAATAAACAAATATCACAGACATGTTAGGTATCCTAAAATATGATTTTGTACGTCTTATGTATTTACTTGCAAGAATGTAGCCCCTACCAAACTTGAACACGCCGTTTAGACATAGGCTTACATTTGAAATTTGTTTTTTCAGCCAAAAAACGTAAGGTTCATCATAATACAGGACACCAACATTATGCTGTAGAAAGTTTACACTCAAACAATTTCACTTCTCGTTTTTGCAGGAATCTGTTGTTGAGGACTCTAACTCTGCCTCATCTGATTTTGATAGTTGGGCTCGCACGTCTGAATTTAAAGTCCCAGTGAACCGGTGAACATACATAGGCTAACCCTAACCCTCGCACGTCCGAATTTAAGGAAGTGATGGTGGAAGTGACGTATATGCCGTAAAGCAGTCGAATTTTGTAGTTCTTTTTTTTCTCGGGTTACTACCCGAAACCCGAAGTTTAAAAGTACGATTAAAAACGATACAGACCCCGTCAGGCTATGGCAGACGTGCCATTCAACCTATTGTAAGTCGATGTATCATCACAAGAGTCTTGAAAATATATTATGAAGGTTGAAAAGTTACCTAGTGCTGCTTTAACTTCCAATGTAACAAATAATAGTAGCCTATAGTGGTGTGCGGTGGAGTTTTAAAATGAAGAGGCAAAGTTTTTTTTTACATATCAAATGTAAATATATGACACTACGCTTCATTTTCCTGGTTAAATAAACACAAGTTGTACCTTTTTAATTAGTCTTTCATTCAGGCCGATTCGAGAACGTGTAGGAAATCAAGAGGTGGGATTTAACGCGTGAACCAATCATAACTGATCATAATCCAATCATAGCGCGTTAAAAGTCAATGTGCTCAGGCAACCCTCTGTAACTTTACCTGCGGGTGTCGCTGTTGGACAGTGTTGTTTTATAAAAACGAGTAATTTTTACAGCTTTTAATGTAACTTTTTTATATTTGCGTTGTTTTATTTTTGTAATATTTATGGTCTCATCCAGTGTTTTGAGGAGACACTGCCTCTCTTGCCTCCTTCTCTGACTAATGATGAGAAAGGTTTAAAAATCGTGATTGTGTGACTTGTTTTTTCCTGCCACCGAGCCACTGGCGTTCACTAGAGAGGTTCCCGACCGCTGTTGTAAGCAGACAGTTTGGTCACAACTATGAATATGGGATTACAGATACAAACGTATTGTATTTTACTTTTACAATGAGCAGAATAATTACAACAAAAAGAAAAAATATAGAGGAGGCAATGTCAGAATGAGCAGTCAAGCAAGACACGCACCATAGCAACACGTCAACGATATTTCAGACTGACAGACACGTAAAAGATAAACTGGAATTTTCCGACTTTTGAGAGCTTTATTACTATTTTGTACATGTTGTTATATTATAGCCTGATTCAAATTCTGTTTTATTGGCCACAATATTATTGATGATTGTTGAGAGGTGCACGTTTGATTAATTTTCAAAAAGGTCTTTTATCGATACTTGTACTTCTCGATCTTAGTCCAGCATTCGATACTATTTCCCACAAAAATCTTTTAGGTAGATTGGAATCTATTGGTATCACTGGTATGGCTTTAAGTTGGTTTTGTTCTTATCTTAACGACCGCATTCAAGTTGTACAACTTAAACAGTTTAAATCAAAACCCACTTATGTTTCCTCTGGTGTGCATCAGGGTTCTGTTTTGGGACCTCTTTTGTTTATCATCTATCTTTTAGCAATTGGCACTATTTTCAGGAAATATGGCATCCAATTTCATTGTTATGCTGATGACACCCAGCTTTATCGGTCTTCTAAACCTTCCTTAAAGTTTCCTCCATCTGCTCTTTTGGAATGTTTGGACGAATTAAAAATGTGGTTTTCAGGTAATTTTCTCAAGCTGAATAATAGTAAAACAGAGATTTTACTCATTGGATCAAAACATTCAATAGCCAAGTCAAACATTTCATCTGTTACAATAAACCAGTGCTCTGTTTACAGCACATAATAGCACATATTAACAGTGTTACTCGTTCTGCATTCCATCATATTAGGAATATTAATCGGTTGCGTCCTGTTCTTTCACTCAAGAGTACTGCTGATCTTGTGCATGCTCTTGTAACATCACGAATTGACTACTGTAATGCCTTGTTTTATGAGCTTCCTTCAAAATCTCTTTCTAAATTACAGTTAGTACAAAACGCAGCTGCTCGAGTTATTACCAAAACATCCATTTCAGAACACATTACTCCTGTTTTACAAAATTTGCATTGGCTTCCAGTTAAATTTTGTGTAAATTTAAAAATTTTACTTTTAACTTATAAAGCACTTAATAATTTGGCTCCTCCGTATCTTCTTGATCTTCTGCATCTATACATACCTTCTCGTACTCTAAGATCTGCTTCTGCACTTACACTTGTTCTTCCACGCACTAGGACAACTACCATGGGGTAACGAGCTTTTAGTTATGCGGCTCCTCATTTATGGAACTTGCTTCCTGTAGAAGTCTTCAGGTTTTCAAAACTCGTCTTAAAACTTAATTTGTTTAGGCAGGCTTTTATGTGATTTTAATGTTATTGTCGTCAGTTCTGTATTGTCTTTATTGTTTGATAAAACACTTTTATTTATTTTTTGTGTGAACTTTGTAAGGTGTCCTTGAGTGCCATGAAAGGCACCTATAAATAAAATGTATAATAATAATAATAATAATAATAATAATAATAAAAAAGGGCAGGGGCTCGAGCCCCCAAAGTCCTCCCATCTGCAATGACAAGCACCCTGAACAAGTGGCTCTCTGCCTCAGTGCCAAAAGTGCAAAAGCAGCGCTAATCTTAGCGGCGTGATCATGCACTGCAGACAATCCTACAGTGACGATTACAATTTAGAAGGTAGGTCAAGTCTTTCGAAGTCAGAGCGCTCAAGTCTGAGTCAAGTCGCGAGTCAAAGTCTAAGTCGAGTCGCAAGTCATCCAATTTGGGACTCGAGTCCAAGTCAAGTCCAAGTCATGTGACTCGAGTCCACAACCCTGATTTTTAATGATATTGTTATCGGCCCGATAAGAACTAGGGATGTTAAACGATGACCGTTTGACCGATGGTTGACCGTATCAACGTTAACCGATCAAAGTTGTCGGTTGTCGGTTAAAAAAAAAAAAAAGTGATCTCTAAATTAGGCTATTATAGACAGTGGACTAAACGCTACTACAGTTAGCCATCTCATTCCAAAATCTTTTTGTGTGAAGTGAACAAATCCCTCACACTCAATTTATCATAACTCGCCTGTTTGTACTTAATAAACCAATAAAAACATTTGGCGCAAAGTCACAGCGTTTGGGTTTGCGCGCTCACAAGGTTTGCAAAAAGTAAACAGGCTAAATAAAACACTCGAGGTTAGACGGCAGTATGAAGCGTGCAAAGAAAAGTAGTGTGGGACCATTTCACCAAAAAGAACGACACAGTTGTTCTGTCCGTTATTAGAAGGCACACAGTGAGTTGGACCTTCCTTGGCCGGTGCGTCTTTTAAGCATTCTGAAGGTGCCTGTTTTATCCATTGGTTTTATCGTGTTGCAGTCTATTAGACAACATTCCGCATAAGATGGGCTTACATTTAAATATATATGAAATTAAATATATTACATCTACATTTCAGTGGTAACACATAAGGTGTTGATCATCATTCTTTATTATTGTTAGCACTACCTCGAACTAAAGCGGCGTCTCTTCGGAGCTGTCATTATCTTAAATGAGTCGCGGCAATGTTTCAAATGAGCTTCTAACGCTAGACAATAGCCTTTATTTTCAACGCGATCACCTTGTGCCCAAACCATTTCGAAACTAAGGAGCCATTTGTCCTCCGATTACAAACAAGCTCCTCAGCGCCGCGTTTGCGGGACTCATGTTTCGCGCTGTAGGGGATTTTAAAAAATTGACGTGAGTGGAAGGCAGGCGGCGGCGCCTGGACAGTGTGTGTGTGAGTGTGTGTGTGCGTGTGTGTGTGTGAGTGTGTGTGAGAGCGGGAGGCAGAGCGGCAGAGAGATGCGACAGAGTTGCGAAATTGGCTTTATGCACAGCTGCACTACTTCCTGAACTTCAGCCAGCTCCTTTGTTTCCTGTCTGCCATTATTGGACAAACTGATTAAGCCAGGTGTGCCTGACCTCTGTAGTCACAACAACAACAATCAGACACACCTGGATCAATCAGTTTGTCCAATAATGGCAGACAGGAAACAAAGGAGCTGGCTGAAGTTCAGGAAGTAGTGCAGCTATGCATAAAACCAATTGCAGGCGTGGCTCGCGAGTTGCGGCTGTTATTTCAAATAGCGCAGCATATTTTTTTAACTAATCGGTTAGCCGGTTTCAACCGGCTAATGAGGCTCGGTGGTCGGTCAAGAAAATGTTTAGTTTTCGCCATCCCTAATAAGAACATTTGTCCGATATATTAAAGCTGATAAATTCCGCTAAGACACTTCAGATGTGCACCTCTCACCATGATGGGTTTGAATTGCTTGAAATATGATTTAAATCACTTCAAAAAAGGAAAATATTGTTACAAGTGCAAGTCTGGTACATCGGCAACATCAAATTATTATGAGAACATCATAATTGTGTGTTTGGGACATGGATTTAATGGAGAGACTTTTGTTTTTGTAATCAGGCTCCCAAAAATTATATAAAAAATTGGATTTAGATTTATCGGCCGATATATCGGTTTTCAAAATAAAGAATTATCGGTTATCTGCCAAAATATATAAAAAGCACTAAAGCTTATCATTATTGCTATTGTCAGTTTTATAAGTCATGTGGGTAAAACTTTACGATAAGATTGAATGCACATGAATGAAATTTTACGGCATTTACTCGTTTTTAATTTATGTTTTTGACATGTACTAAGACACGTTTAACATTTCAAGTAGTATAAATGAACTTCAATAACTAGTTGAATATAAATGAACATCAATAAACAATGCACAATAGCATGTTTATAAATTAACATGAACGTTATTCACGATGCATAATGCATTATTTGACTGAACCATCATTAAACTAAAGGTTACCTTCGCCAGACCGGCACGATGAGCTCCTTGGGTCTCGATGTAAGCCATGTACTTTCCAAAGTCCTTGAACTCCTCCATGGTGGGTCTGAAGGTCATGATCTTGCAGGAGGAGTTCGCCGCTGGAGGAGGTGCTGGAGCTAAGACTGATGCTTCTGGTGTGATTTCTGGTGCAGACGGTTCTGGCTTTATTTCTGGGGCCAGGGTTGGCTCTGCAGATGGCTCCTGGGCTGGACCTGAAACCGGTTCCTCGCATGGCTGCGGATCCGAATCCAAGGTTGGTTCCACAGGTGGATCCTGAGCGGCGTGTGCTGGTGGAGTCACGTCTAAAGCGGGTTCCGGCTCTGGGTTTGGGTCTGGAGGTAAAGACGGGTCCATGACTGCAGGACAGCTGATGCTGCGGACGGAGACACAAAACCATCACAACTCAAAAACTATCCTGATTTAATAACCACACCACTATCCGAAAACATTAAAAACACGTCTATTCAGAGAATTCAATTACTAGAGTATAAAACTAATCTATGAATCAATGTACTATAACTTTTCCTTTAATTCAGTGGTATTAGAGGAATAACTTTTCTGCAATATTTTTATTTTCTAACATCAATATTTTAGGTTAGGTTCATTTAAGTCTGAATTAATGAACTTAAGAATAAAACTAATCTATACGAATCTAAACATTTGTCTTCAATTCAGTCGATCAGAAATAATAGCTGGTAGTTGAGGAATAACTTTCCTATAATATTTTGTATTTTCTAACATTCATATTTTAGGTTACAATATGAATG
The DNA here is from genome assembly GCA_023566225.1 of Romanogobio albipinnatus. Classification (NCBI taxonomy): domain Eukaryota; kingdom Metazoa; phylum Chordata; class Actinopteri; order Cypriniformes; family Gobionidae; genus Romanogobio; species Romanogobio albipinnatus. The sequence goes on from CM042263.1 coordinate 36,293,569, forward strand.
TCCACGGGAAAGTGTGTATATTTCATGTCCTTAAAGTGAAAATACAAAACAAGTAAAAGAAAGGAAAAATAAGCCTGAATAAATGAACATCAATATCAAAAAACGGTAGATTTTCTGCAATTGTTAATTTTCTAACATCAATATTTTAGGTTACAATTTAAATGTGTGTATATTTCATGTCCTTGAAGATAAAAATATACCAAAAAAATACAAATAAATAAAAACGAGCCTAAATCAATGAACACATCACTATAAGAAACTTGTTATTGAGGGGTGTCAAAAATTCATACTTTCAAATAAACTAATTCAGAGAAAAACTGCAATATTATCTAACATCAACATTAATCAAAGTTCATTTAAAATAAGCCTGAATTAATTCTCTATTTTCTAACAGTAATATTGTAGGTTACAATGTGAATGTACACGGGAAAGTGTGTATACTTCATGTCCTTAGAGAGAAAATACACAAAAAGTAAGAGAAAAGGAAAATAAACCTGAATAAATGAACATTAATATCAAAAAACAGATATTTTCTAACATCAGTATTTAAAATAAGCCTGAATCAATGAATTTACACACTTAAGAATAAACTAATGTAATCTTTTCTTCAATTCAGTCGATCAGAAATAACAGCTGGTACTAGAGGAATAACTTTTGTAAGATAAATTTGAATACATTTGTAAGATAAAGTGAGTATATTCCATGTCAGAAATACAAAAAAAAGAGAAAAGATAAGAAAAATAAGCCTGAATTAATGAACATCAATATCAAAAAGCAGTAGATTTTCTGCTATTGTTTATTTTCTAACATCAATATTTAAAATAAGCCTGAATCAATGAACGTACAAACTTAACATAACATTAATATTTTCTTCAATTCAATCAATCAGAAACGATAGCTGGTATTAAAAGTATAACTTCTCTGTAAATTTGGGATTTTAGGTTAGATTAATTTAAAATTAAATTAAATTATAACTTAAGAATAAAACTACTCTATATGAATCAAAACCTGTATTTTTTTCAATTCAGTCGATCAGATTTGATAGCTAGAAGCCAAATTGCTTTTCTTTAAATTTAGTATTTTCTAACATAAATATTTGAGTTAAGTTAGGTTAGTTAGTTAACTGTAAATAAGCCTCAATGAACACATCACTATCAGTTTTAAATAGTGACAAAACACCCTCAATGAATAAACAAAAAAAAACATATATAATAATAATATATATATATATCTACAAACTTAAAAATAAAGATTTAAATCATAACATGTTTTTCTCCCACTCAGTCAAACAGAAATGATAGTTGGTAGGTGGGGAATAACTTGTTTATGTATTCATATCTGGCATGTATTATATCTTCACTAGTTCATGTCAAAGGCCCTGCGAAGTGACATTCATTTACAAATATTCCAGGAAGTGTCTTAATTAATACAAGCTATCAAAAACCACACGAATACAGATTATTCAAGAATAAAAAAAAAATAGAAAATATTGTTTAAAGCACTTTTAGATTCATGTCACTCTTAAAACGTCATTTCAGAGCAAACCACGTGTAAAATGTAGAAAGGAAAGCATAATAAACTAACACTGAACAGTAGGGGTGTAACGGTACACGTATTCGTATTGAACCGTTTCGGTACAGGGCTTTCGGTACGGTGCACGCGTGAACCGAACGGTTATGAATGTAATCTTTAACAGTTCACAGTCGGCTTGTTGTAAGCGCGGAACACACTTCAATCCGAGTTCCCACACGAACATATTAAGTATTCAGTCCATTTTATCACAAAATTCAAACGATAAATGCCGTTTTGACACTCTATGTGGCGTGACTGGTCACTGATCACAGTTCAAGCGGCCGCGCGACGCGCACGCGCGTGAACGCGATCATCTGTGAAGGCGATCGATCATCTCTTACTAAAGATTCAAGAATAAACATGAATGGATACATTACAATTTACTGTCATGTATCATATGTGGTGTAATCGCTATATCAGTGTTTCAACGGCGGAAAGACGTCAATATAACTGCTGTAAACTAAACAATGTCATGTAACGTTAGCATCACATTTACCTCAGGCAGTCGTTCAGTGTCCAGACTTTTATTCACGAGAGAAATCAACTCTTTGGCTAAATATAGGCCGTTATATTCATTATATTCTACTTAACCTGTTAGTGATGTCTTGATTATTTCATGCATGTTAAATAAACCTGTCATGAAAATGACAGACACTGTGTATAAATGATTATATTTTATTATATTTTATTATATTTTATATATTATATAAATGATTATATTTTAACAAAGATTTGGAGAAAAAAACTATTTTATAATTAGATTTAGAAGTTAATGCAAAAACTGCCTTATGTGAAGTTTACATATTTGCACACAATGTGTTATTTGAGTGTTGATTATTATACCTAAAAATAAATAGCAACTGAATTACGGCTAATAGTTTGGGCTCTGTGGTTAATCTTTAATATTAATGTACAAGTAAGGGCTCCCTATATAATTTACAGAAATATCTTAAATAAACTTTTAGATATAATTTAATTCATTCAAGGACAGACACTTTTTTCCCCAGTAAACCACTGTTAAATATAAAAAATAAATAAAAAGCAATTTTGTAAATCTGCTGTACCGAACTCGTACCGAACCGTGACTTCAAAACCGAGGTACGTACCGAACCGTCAGTTTTGTGTACCGTTACACCCCTACTGAACAGCCAAACTCCCAGACATGACCTCGCTTGACCTGTGGCATTGCACGCACTTTCATCAGAAACACACACACAAACACACACACACACTTATGAAAACAGGATCTGTGTGGAGACATGCAGTAAATGGATTTGCATGTTTTAGCAAATGCAAATCTTTCTCCGTCCTCATTCTTTAAAGCACATTGAGACAATTTAACAAGTGCATCATTACAAATGTAACACTAGCAAGACATTTACACACTGATTTTATCGCCATGCCAACTAAATAAACTAACTAAACTAAAATAGTTCAACTGATGAAGCTTTGCATGAGATTTTCTTATGGACATTTAAATATCAGGTGATTTAAATGCCACGCAAATACAGAAGCGCACAACTCGCTAAAACGAACATATATACATTAATAAATGATAATATCATCAATAATAGCTAGAAAGTTTTCCCTTTGCGTGTCACTTCTTAGTCCAGACGGCTACAACTTTAATCCACCATCTTATATTGGATTATATGTTAATGACTACACACAAGAGTATGCGTGAAATAAACAATCGATAACTTCATCCCAGCTCACGAACAAACTTTCCACAGCGTTATTCAACTATTAAATGAGATATTAATCTTTTTTTTTTTACAATAAAAAGAATATAATATATAAACTAAATGGCCTAGCTTTCACTAAATATATAACATTCAACAATATAAAATTGTTATTATCACATCACATAATAGTGTAAGATCGTGCATGAAATTAATCAACAAACATCTCCGGCATATTTCTCTCATTTTCATCTATTAATAGCCATATCCTCCTGGGACCCAAGAATAGGCTTTTGTGCACTGTAGTGGACGTTATATTTTAGTGAATTTCTCTGACATCATACGTCACATGTCACATGTCCTGTAAAGAGCACATCCGGGGCTTTGCAGGGATACCAAATGTTTAAAGGTTTCACCAGGACAACAACTTCTTCTTGCTCTTTAAAAACGGCTGACGTTAATGTTTAGCACTCTTATGGAAATATGATCATATTTTTTAATTATCATTTAAATCTGATTAATTTTCAAATTGCTTGTTATAAATCAACATCTCAGGAAAATGTAATGGGGTTTCTAATCAAAATATGACTTTCTGTTACAGAACAGGGCATTGATTTCATAAATGAGCACTGTAGTGACACCAGGAGTTAAATCATGATTATCAGGCATTTGAGACATAACAAGTGAACAGGGAAAGAAATTACATATCAATATTCCTATTAAATATTAGATATTATGAAAATGTCCCATTATTACACTTCTTTTTTCATTACATGTTGCACCAAGAACACATTAATATGCAAATTAGATGCAGTGAATAGTATTGTATTGAATGGGAAAATCCAAGTATTGTCATTTTACCCACATATTTAATAAAGCAAAATGATCTTTCATAACATAGTTCAGAATCATCTTTAAATAAAGTTTGCTTAAAAAAAAACCCTGAAACCTAAAAATTGATTGGTGAATTAAACATAAATCCCATTGTTTTTGCCTATACATGCAATTTCATGTCATTTAATTTAACATCTGAGTCCTGCTGTCAACTAGAGGACATATCATAACATATCAATAAAATATCATTTTTCAATTTGTTTCATATGCTCTAAACAATGTAATGACATAAAAAAATACTAAATTCAAAAAACTTTTTTGTTTCTGGGTCCCAGGAGGATATAATAACGACCTGTGCATAGAAATAATAATAAATACTCCATGCAAAACAGCCCAGCTCAAGAACTAAACAAAACAAGTGACAGCTTTCAGCTAATGTCTTTCAATTATCACATTTAATTCGATTCGTTAGTATTAATAACACTAATAGCATACATATGAGGCATGAATTGAACAGATAATCAGTAAATGTGTGCAGAATGAGCTCAAGTTCACACAGCTTTAGAGATGGAGGGTTTAAATGGCCTTTGTGTGTGTGTGTCCTGCACAATCCATCATGGCTACCATTGTCAAATGCCCTGAAAATCCCCCGATAAACTACTAAACCAGCACACACACACCCCACACACACCCCACAGTGAGGCTAGTGGACAAACACACGGACTAGTGCGCGTATCTCATGTTTAGTGTGCCCTTATTCCTCATTAGTAGCGTTTATGGCTCGGATTTGACAAGCATCTCAACAACAGCTGCTCGACAGCGTCTCTAATGACAATAAAAACTCGTCCCGTGCGCGCGGACTCGACCCGAAACCCCCACATCAACACTGTCTACCGCTTTACCTCCTGCTCGGGGCCGTTTCTCGCTCTTTTCTCGCTGTTTTCTTCTCGATTCTGTCCGTTTTCTGGATTCGAAAGGCTCGATAGTGTTACGGCAGCGCTGGGCCGCGTCTCCGCCCACTGCAGCGCGACGTGTGCCGTGATTGGCCGGAGCGCCGCGTCGCGTAGTCGCCCATTGGCTGGCGCGTTTGATTGATGGCTCAACCGGCCTTTCGCCTTGTGTTTGTGCATATTACTATCACGGAAAACACGTACCTCACGGAATTATAGTGTCTTCCGGTATGATCAAACGCTTACGTTTGATGTCAGTGTATACATACGCAATGTTTACCGTTTCTATCTCAAGTGCTTCCCATTTCAACCGTGTTTTAGCGCAATACGTCACAAATGGAAGAAAAACTCAACGTTGAACGAATATAGATCATAAATAAACACACAAACAATATTTAGACGATAACGACTATATTTGTTTCACATAGAAAGGCATTACAAGTTTATACTTTGTGCTTTCAGCTTTTTAAAATCTTTGCTTTGACTCCATGAAACCGCCCAATTGCTACTCAAAACTAGCCCAAAACAAGCCCAATCTCGTTTCAGGGGGGCATCTCCAGTAAAAATCGCATTTGGGGGGTTAAATATGTGTTTTTTGGCATGGTTGCCTACTAAAATTCGCATTCCCGGGGCTAAATATCATATAATTGTGGTCGCTTCAACCCGCGGACATGAAAAACAGCCCGCGGCAATTGTGTTGAAGTAGGTAAAACCGCGGACTTGGCAACACTGTCCATGAGTCTCCTTGGTTAGTTAAAGGCGCAGTAAGCGATTTCTGAGAAACATCGAACCAATCAGCAGTGAGGGGCGTGTCCACTCAGCTCTGGTTACTCCGGTTATCCCTATATGTATATTTTAGGCAACAATAAGACAAAATATGTTATATAACACCACTCTGCCTCTTTTCTATTTTCTATTAAAAATTTTTTAAACATATTAACAGCCACACAAATGTGGTTCAGGCAAGGCATACCTTGATTATCTTCAATGCATGTATTTATAACTAAATTAAATATAAAACAACCCTGAACCTTTTTTCGTTTACATTAAAAAAAAACATTAAACACATTATGTGGTTCAGGTGATAAGTGTGCATACATACGATTAAAATAAAATTACATATGACATAAAACAACCCAGTCTGTTTGTGTTATATGTCCGTTTTAATGATCAATAATAACCATTATAAAAGTATAAAAGAAATAAAGCAGACATAAAGTCAGCTCTAGTAGGCAACAACGGTAATTTAGAGTTAAATAGCCTAAATGTAAATATATAATGTTATGAAACTGCCAGGGAACAATTGTTGTGTGTTTATCTAACGAGCGATCTTTGGTCTCATAAAAGGTGCACTAAGTAGCATTTTTACAGTAAAATATCCAAAAACCACTAGGCCAGCTAACCCTAACCCTAACCCACCCTAACCCTAACTCTAACCCTAACCCTAACCCACCCTAACCCTAACCCTAACCCACCCTAACCCTAACCCTAACCCATCCTAACCCTAACCCACCCTAACCCTAACCCATCCTAACCCTAACCCACCCTAACCCTAACCTAACCCTAACCCACCCTAACCCTAACCCTAACCCTAACCCACCCTAACACACCCTAACCCTAACCCACCCAAACCCTAACCCTGACCCACCCTAACCCTAACCCTGACCCAGCCTAACCCTAACCCACCCAAACCCTAACCTTAACCCTAACCCACCCTAACCCTGACCCACCCTAACCCTAACCCACCCTAACCCTAACCCTAAACCCTAACCCTAACCCACCCTAACCCTAACCCTGCCCTAACCCTAACCCACCCTAACCCTAATCCTAACCCTAACCCTAACCCTAACACTAACCCTAACCCACCCTAACCCTAACCCTAAACCCTAACCCTAAGCCACCCTAACCCTGCCCTAACCCTAACCAACCCTAACCCTGCCCTAACCCTAACCCACCCTAACCCTAACCCTAACCCTAACCCTAACCCTAACCCTAAACCTAAACTCTAACCCTAAACCTAAACTCTAACCCTGCCCTAACCCTAAACCACCCTAACCCTAACCCACTGCAGCGCGCCGTGTGCCGTGATTGGCCGGAGTGCCTCGTCGCGTAGTCACCCATTGGCTGGCGCGTTTGATTGATGGCTCAAACGGCCTTTCGCCTTATATTTGTGCATTTTACTATCACAGAAAACGCCTCACGACATTACCTCACGAAATTATAGTGTCTTCCGGTATGATCGAACGCTTACGTTTGACGTCTATGTATACATATGCAATGTATACCGTTTCTATCTCAAGTGCTTCCCATTTCAACCGTGTTTTAGCGCAATACGTCACAAATGGAAGAAAAACTCAACGTTGAACGAATATAGATCATAAATAAACACACAAACAATATTTAGACGATAACGGCTATATTTGTTTCACATAGAAATGCATTACAAGTTTATACTTTGTGCTTTCAGCTTTTTAAAATCTTTGCTTTGACTCCATGAGACTCATTGGTTAGTTAAAGGCGCAGTAAGCGATTTCTGAGAAACATCGAACCAATCAGCAGTGAGGGGCGTGTCCACTCAGCTCTGGTTACTCCGGTTATCCCTATATGTATATTTTAGGCAACAATAAGACAAAATATGTCATATAACACCACTCTGCCTCTTTTCTATTTTCTATTAATTTTTTTTTAAACATATTAACAGCCACACAAATGTGGTTCAGGCAAGGCATACCTTGATTGTCTTCAATGCATGTATTTATAACAAAATTAAATATAAAACAACCCTGACGCTTTTCGTTTACATTAAAAAAAAAACATTAAACACATTAATATGTGGTTCAGGCGATAAGTGTGCATACATACGATTAAAATAAAATTACATATGACATAAAACAACCCAGTCTCTTTATGTTATATGTCCGTTTTAATGATCAATAATAGCCATAAAGGCGCTGGGATCCTTTCCAGGAGCCCGCGGCTGCTTGTCCATTGCACATGGCACCCCAGCCCATGGAGGAGGCATCTGTTGATACAACAATATGCCTGGAAACTCGTTCTAAGGACACTCTGGTCCGTAGAAAACAGAGGTTCGACCACGGGGTGAGCGTCTGTAAGCAGGCCCGAGTCACTTTTACCCGGAGCGTGCCAGACCGCCATGCCCATCTCGGGACTCGATCGCGAAGCCAATGCTGAAACGGTCTCATATGTAGTAATCCGAGCGGCGTCACCGCGGCTGCAGATGCCATATGCCCCAGGAGCCTCTGAAATAGTTTCAGTAGAACCGCACTCTCGCTCTCGATTTGACGGAGGCTGCGCGCACTCGCTCGTAAGATGCGCGCACATGGCGACCGAGTCGATATCCATACCGAGAAAAGAGATCCTCTGCACGGGGCAAAGTTTGCTCTTCTCCCAGTTGACCCGAAGGCCCAGACGGGCTAAGTGATGGAACATTAGATCTCTGTGTTCGCAAACCTGCGCTCGAGAGTGACTCATTATGAGCCAGTCATCGAGGTAGTTCAGGATGCGAACCCCCTGCTGCCGGAGGGGCGCAAGGGCTGCCTTGACAATCTTCGTAAAGACGCGAGGGGACAGAGATAGCCCGAATGGGAGGACCGCGTACTGATATGCCTGCCCCTCGAAAGCAAACCGTAGGAACGGTCTGTGTCGAGGTAGTATGGAGACATGGAAGTAGGCGTCCTTCAGGTCGATCGCTGCAAACCAATCGTCCGGACGAACGCATTCGAAAAGGCGTTTCGCTGTCAACATCTTTAACGAAAGCCTGTGAAGTTATCGGTTCAAGATGCGAAGGTCCAGAATTGGCCGTAACCCACCGGTTTTCTTGGGTACAATGAAGTAGGGGCTGTAGAACCCAGACTTCATCTCGGCTGGAGGGACAGGCTCGATCGCACCCTTCGCCAGTAGGGTGGCAACCTCCGCACGCATGACAAGGGCATTGGCCCCACCCATAGTGTAGCGGACTCCCCGGAAGCAGGGAGGAACCTGCGCGAACTGAATTGCGTAGCCGCGCCTGATGGTCTTCCGACCCAGCGGGACAGTCCCGGAAGCTGAAGCCAGGCTCCCAGGAACTGCACCAGCGGGGTCATTCGGACCACAGACGTACCCAGGGTGGGGCAGCGAGGCAGCGTTACCGGCCCGGACATGGGAGGTTGTTGGGCGTCCCGGTGTGGGGGCATGGTTAACGGCTGCGTCCTGACAGAGGAGACCAGGGAAGGACACTGGGGTCTGCTCTGCCAGGAGGCTGGCGACAGAGAGGGATGCGAGTGGTGGGACCCGGTGGTGGCGCGCACTGTCATCACCATACTCTGGTGGCTCAGGGATGGGAGTGTTAATTCTTTCTTTAACCAACATAGGGTGCTGCTGACCCGGGGGCCAGCAGTTGAACAAAGAATTCTCCCCCGGCCCTCCACCGGGGGAAGGAGTGGTCCTGCTACCATCTCCCTAAAAGAATTTCCCATCCCTGAGCTGTCCATCTCAGGAGCGCCACTTGATATGGCGTTTAGCGGGGGGCGGGGCGGGCTGAGCGGACTGGGACGCCTTCCTACGGCGACCTCAACGACCCGGCCCGGGTGAAGGCTGCTGCTGGGGCCGGGCGGGGCGGGCGCCTTAGGAGGGCGTCCTCGGTGGGGAGCAGGCTGAGACGACTGTGCTGGCGGCTGGGTGGAGGCAGCAGCTGGCCGCCGGGGCAGTATATGTTTTATTGCCTCAGTCTGCTTCTGAGCAGTTGAAAACTGTTGGGCGAAGCTTTCAACCGCCCCTGGCCACCTGACCACCTGGGATATGGGGGAATCGAGGAAACGGGTCCGCTTGCTGTCCCGCATATTAGCCAGGTTAAGCCACAAATGTCACTCCTGGACCACATTTGTGGACATCACCCGGAGGGCGAGGTCGGTGATGGCACGCAGCTCGTCCACGAGCCCCGGATCAACTCCACCCTCGTGCATGACCTTGAGGATCCTGGCCTGGTAGACCTGAAGGATCGCCATGGCATGCAAAGAGGCGGCAGCCTGCCCCGCAGCTCTGTATGATTTTGCCACCAATGTTGATGTGAATCGACAGGCTTTGGAGGGGTGCTTAGGATCACCATGCCAAGTTGAAGCGCTCTGAGGACACAGTTGCATCACAACAGAACGTTCAACTGGGGGGACCCCAGTGTACCCATTGGCCGCGGCCCCATCGAGAGTGGACTTCCAGGACTGCGCAACATCCTCATGCAGCTTGGGAAAGAAAGGTATTGGGGCCGGGGACTGACGGGTGTCAGTGCACGCCCCCAAAAACCAATCATCGAGCCACAAGCGCTCGGGACAGGGCGGAGGGTTCCACTCTATCCCAAGACTCGTGGCAGAGGGCTGTTTCGTGCCAAAGGAAGAGAACTCCTCAACCATTGACCAATTCAGAACAATCTCACTGCTAAGTGTAGAAGGCAAGATCTTCTTTTCTGTACTGGCTAAGAGGATGACCTCGTACATGACAGAGAATGGATACATCAACACTGCAATCCAAAAAGGTGGAATTCCAGGCTTCTCTGGATGCCTGGAACATACCGGAGTTCTCAGTCAGATGATCCGTGAGGCTAAAGCCAGTAAGGGCAACCTGACTGTTGTCTGGTTGGATTTGGCCAATGCCTATGGATCAATCCCTCACACCCTCATCCATGCAGCACTAGACCACTACTACATCCCGCAGCACATCAAAAGAATGATCACCAGCTACTTTGGTGGAATCCAGCTACGATTCAAGGTGGCTAATTTTACAACTCAGTGGCAAAGCCTGGAAAAAGGTATCGTAACTGGCTGCACAATCTCCCCTATTCTCTTCGTCATGGGAATGAACCTCCTAATAACAGCTGCGGCGAAAGAAGCACGGGGTCCAAACAACGGGGGCCCGACAACCCCCAATAAGAGGTTACATGGACGACCTTACCGTGACGACCACAACCCATGTGGAGGCAAGGTGGGTGCTAACTGTCCTGGGCCACATGGCAACGTGGGCCAGAATGAAGTTTAAACCAAAGAAATCAAGGAGTTTGGTGATCAGGGACGGGAAGTTGACCAACAGGTTTAAGATGCATGTGCAAGGGGAAGTGATTCCATCAATAGAGGAGAATCCAATCAAGTGTCGCGGAAAGTGGTTCGATGACTCACTTACTGATAGGAATAACATAGCCAGTACGGAAAAGCAGATGGAGGAATGGCTGAGGAGGATCGAAAAATCAGGGCTCCCTGGGAAGTTTAAAGCTTGGCTCTATCAACACGGACTGTTGCCAAGACTCATGTGGTTGCTGACTGTGTATGAGGTCCCGATGACATGCGTTGAAGGAGTGGAGAGGAAGATCAATAAGTACCTCCGAAAGTGGTTAGGAATCCCTCCAAGCTTCACTTCAGTAGGCCTCTACATAAGATCAGGGCAGCTCCAACATCCTCTGTCATCCGTAGTTGAGGAATTCAAAGTTGCAAAGTGCAGAGTCATAATGACATATAGAGACTCACAGGATGAACAAGTCAGACATGCAGGCGTCATCACAAGATCAGGTCGCAAGTGGGCAGCGGATTCATCTGTTGCACAAGCTGAGAGCATGCTGAAGCTACGTGATGTCATTGGAGCACCATGCTCAGGAAGACAGGGTCTTGGAACCTCACATTTTCAACAGTGGAGGAAGGCAGGAACCAGTGAAAGAAGGGCCATGATTCAAGTGGAGGTTCGGAACCTGGAAGAGGAAGGACGAAGATCAAGGGCAGTGGACCTAGCTTCTCAGGGGGCCTGGACCAGATGGGATCTTCCCAAGAGGAAGATTACCTGGGCAGACCTATGGAGACTGGAGCCGTTCCGCATCTCCTTCCTGCTGAGGTCAGTGTATGATACACTCCCAACCCCAACAAACTTGCACAAGTGGGGCATGAGAGAGGACCCATTGTGCAAGCTTTGTGGGGAGAGAGGCACCATGGCACACATCCTGGCCGGGTGTAAAAAAGCACTCACTCAGGGAAGGTACAGGTGGCGCCACGATAGGGTGCTCATGACACTCGCTAGCACCTTAGAGCAGGAGAGGAAAAAGAGATGCCAGCCTCTTCGGAAAACAACTTCAATCCAGTTTGTAAGGGAGGGGGAAATTCCACCAACCACAGCAACAACAAGAACCAGTCTGCTACAAAAGGCCCAATCATGGGAAATGAAGGTCGACCTGAGAGGAAGGCTGCAATTCCCCCAGTTTGTCCAGACAACCCTGAGGCCGGATGTGGTACTGTAGTCTGAAGAGGGAAAAAAGATCATCCTCATAGAACTTACAGTCCCATGGGAAGAAGGGTGTGAACAAGCCTTTGAAAGAAAGAGTGCCAAATATCAAGACCTGCTGCACGACTGCAGGGGAAAAGGATGGCAGGCCTGGCTTTTCCCGGCCGAGGTCGGCTGTAGAGGATTCCCTGCTCAGTCAGTGTGGAGAATGCTCACAGCCATTGGAATAACAGGGAAGGAGAGGAAGGCAGCAGCTCGCAGGATGGGGGAGGCAGCGGAAAGAGCCTCTTGCTGGTTATGGAGCAAGAGGGAGGAGTTGAGCTGGAAGCCAGGAGGGGAAGATGGGCAGTGACTTGGCCACCACTGCCGACCCACCATCGGGAGGGTGTTGCGGATATAAGGGTCGAAACACCCAATGAACGATGGGTACCGCCTGATGACATCAACCCCTCCTGGCCAAAGCTATATTCACTTAAGGTGAACGAATTGGAGAAGCATTTTCGAATGTATTTGTAATCTGTTTATGTATTTCACTGTGATCTCAAAGTATATTATAATGAGTCCCAAATCAGTATTTTCTCAGGTTAAAGATGTTGTTTGTTTATTGTGGATTATGCCACTTTATATGTGGCAATCTGCTGAAATTGTTTAAATATATATGAATTATTCCTCCAGGAGGCGCTCGACATCATAAATAATAAAACATGGAGAGACTCTTGAACCTCAGAGCGGGAAAACTTTATTGATAAAGGCAAGAAAATACATTTGGCAAATGGACAGCATGTTAGATCGAGCCAAAATGTGAGTTCTGATGGATCTCCACGTCAGAAATATCAAATATCCTTGCCAGAAGATATAAGTCTATCAGCCGGAGAGTCGGACTGAGAAAGCAGGAGACGAAGTGATGATCATAAAAGAGCAGAGTTTGTTGAATAATCTTAGTTGCACATGTTTCAATGCTCAGAGTCCATCCAGATGTTACACCACTCAATGCTCTGGCTTCATCTGACCAGTACATTTCCAACAAGTGTTATTATACCAAGAGAAAAACAATGGAGAATTACTGCTTCACAACATCGTCCTGCGACGATAAAAACCTTGAGACATTCTGTGATCTCCTACTCGTGAAGACAAACATCCCTTCAAACACACAATCATAAGATTCAACAACAAGAGCAAGCAAATGAGGGAAATAAGTCATATAACACATCAAATGAACAATAATAATCACATTATTAAATGATAAGTGAAGGAAATCAAATAATCATAATCATTTGAATACATGAATGACTAATGAAATGAATATAAAACACAGAAAATAAAACAACACCAATGTATGGTTGCTTTCTTCAAATAAAACACAGGTTGTTGTTGAAAACCTTTAGATCCGTCAGCAGTATTAAAGTGAGATCTGTGTGACTCTTTATTATTTTATATCATTGTTGTATCAGAGAGAAATATAAACTTACAAATAAGATTTTAAAAATCTGACACTGAAAGAGAGCAGAAGCTCAAATAATCATCAGTATTTATTATGACAAAAACACACTTGAAGAATCTTTAAAGTTCAGCGTTCTGCTTTAGATTCAAGCACTTCCTGAAAAAGATGAACATATGAAGCCATAAATTAATAAATCACACAGATATTAATATATGCAAATCAGTTTGTGAGAAATGACATCATCAATCATGTACCTGATGTGTGAATATGAGCTTGATCTCGTTCAGCTCTTCTGGATCTGATGTCATAAACCACAATCATGACAGTAGCCACGCCCACCAGAGCAGCGAGGACCAATCGGATCACAGCTTCGGTGGGACCACAACAGTGGACAGAGCCTGAGGAATAAAAACATCAAACTGAGATCAGCTCAGTCAATAAACGCTAATATCAGCGCTGACATCAACTAATATCAGCGTTGCTGCCGCACCTGAACATGTGTGACAGAGTTGAGTGATGTCCAGATGTTGAGTCTGGTGGCTGATGGGATTGTTCAGCACACAGCTGTAGGTGTTTTTATCCTGATATTCCACCTCCAGAGGTAGAGAGAGACTGATGCTGAGATCAGACACACTGATGCTGGACAATAAACTGTTTCCTTTGTACCAGGAGAGAGTCACATGACTCACATTCACCACTGAACACACCAATGAACAATATGAGGATGATGATGATGATGAAGAACATTGAGAAGAGTTCCTGCTGATGACAGGAACAAGCAGACGAGCTGGAAAACATCAGAGAATAAAGAGAAATGAGGATGAATGAAGATATTCAAGCAGACGAGGAAGAAACATCGAGAGGAACGAAGATGATCAAAAGTAGAACATTTCAAACAATTTGATAGAAAGTTCAATATAAACCTGCTGTTAATGTAAAAGAGTAAGAGAATTAGTCATTTTAACTCATTATTCATGATAAGATACTTCTTTAGATCTCGCTGTAATAAATAAAACATGTGAAACTGATATTTAACTCACCGTAGACTGAGAGACGGAAATCAGAAGACCAGTGATAGTTGATCTGTCTATAATCTCCAGCATGTTTGGTTGTGATGTTTGTGATGGTCAGAGATCCAGTTTGATTGTCCAGCTTCAGTCTGTCTCTGAATCTCCCATCAAGAACATCATCATATACAGTGAAGCTGTCGGCCGTTACATTGATTTCAGCGATTACAGTGTTTCCAAACCTCCACAGAATCCGATCATCATCCTTCACTTCAGTGAGACCAGACTCTAGAGTGACTGAATCTCCCTCCATCACTGACACTGAATCATCAAACACACAGAAACAGGGTTTGTCTCAGATCAGCAGATTATAATGCTTTATTAAATTAAAGTTCAAAATTTGAAATAAACAATATCATAAAACAACAAAAAGAAACAAAATGGTGTGTGAATTAATTTCAATTTTGTCATTAAAAAAAGGCTGCAAATGTTCTTTAACTCACCAATGACAGTGAGATAGAAATCAACCGTCTCATATTTGTTGGTCTCTAGTCTATAATCTCCAGCATGTTCGGTTGTGATGTTTGTGATGGTCAGAGATCCAGTTTGATTGTCCAGCTTCAGTCTGTCTCTGAATCTCCCATCAAGAACATCATCATATACAGTGAAGCTGTCGGCCCCTTTATTGATTTCAGCGATTACAGTGAATCCAAACCTCCACTGAATCCCATCATCATCCTTCACTTCAGTGAGACCAGACTCTAGAGTGACTGAATCTCCCTCCGTCACTGACATTGGTTCAAAATGAAACCGTCCTGAAGAACCTGAAGAGTTTTTCACAGATTAAAGCTTTAAAATCTCGATGTTGGTTTGATGAAGCTTCACTAAAATACTTTTATTCATTTAAATGTGAAGTGAATAATATTCTGCAGGACAAAGACAAAAGATGATGAATGAAAAGAGAAATAGATTAATATATGGAACAATAACTAAATAAAAAGACACTTTAATGTTTAATGTCACACTAAAACTAATGCTGTTGAGTATTTGAGCTTCATATTTACTTTATTTTATTGAATCTATCCATAATAACTGAATATAGACCTGAATTCAAACTTGATCTGACAGTAAAATCATAGATGAATTATTTCTATATGAGAATAACTGTGAATGTTAAATCTCTGTCAATCTTTTTAACCAGTCATTTATTACAGAAGCGACTGAAGCCATAAAAACACATTTATTGTGATTATTAATATGAAAGACAAACTCAAAACAGATCGTTTGACTGTTTGACTGTTTGACTGTCTGTCTGTCTGTTTGTTTGTTTGTTTGTTTGTTTGTTTGTCTGTTTGTTTGTCTGTTTGTTTGTTTGTTTGTTTGTTTTTTTGTCTGTGTTTTTTTGTCTGTGTGTTTGTCTGTTTGTTTGTTTGTTTGTCTGTTTGTTTGTCTGTTTGTTTCACTTTTTGTTTGTTTGTTTGTCTGTTTGACTGTTTGTTTGTCTGTTTGCCTGGGGTTGGGGCTCGTATGCGAGCGCCTGGTGGCCTGGCCTCCCCCCACGGGGTCCGGCTGGGCTCAGCCCAAAGGAGCGACGTGGGGACACCTTCCCGTGGGCCCACCACTCACGGGAGGGACCGTAAGGGGCCGGTGCGAAGCGAATCGGGCGGCAGTCAAAGGCGGGGGCCTAGACGACCCGATCCCTGGACACGGAAACTAGCTCTTGGGACATGGAATGTCACCTCGCTGGCGGGGAAAGAGCCTGAGCTTGTGCGTGAGGTTGAGAGGTTCCGACTAGAGATAGTCGGAATCACCTCTACGCACGGCTTGGGCTCTGGAACCACACTTCTCGAGAGGGGATGGACTCTTCACCACTCTGGAGTTGCCCATGGTGAGAGGCGGCGGGCTGGTGTGGGTTTGCTTATAGCCCCCCAGCTCTGCCGCCATGTGTTGAAGTTTACCCCGGTGAACGAGAGGGTCGTTTCCCTGCGGCTTCGGCTCGGGGATAGGTCTCTCACTGTTGTGTGTGCCTACGGGCCAAACAGCAGTGCAGAGTACCCGACCTTCTTGGTGTCCCTGGGAGGGGTGCTGGAGAGTGCTCCGACTGGGGACTCCGTCGTTCTACTGGGGGACTTCAACGCCCACGTGGGCAATGACAGTGAAACCTGGAGGGGCGTGATTGGGAGGAACGGCCCCCCTGATCTGAACCCGAGTGGTGTTCAGTTATTGGACTTCTGTGCTAGTTACAGTTTGTCCATAACGAACACCATGTTCAAGCATAAGGGTGTCCATCAGTGCACATTGCACCAGGACACCCTAGGTCGTAGGTCAATGATCGACTTTGTGGTCGTTTCATCTGACCTGCAGCCGTATGTCTTGGACACTCGGGTGAAGAGAGGGGCGGAGCTGTCAACTGATCACCACCTGGTGGTGAGTTGGATCCGATGGCGGGGGAGGAAGCTGGATAGACTCGGTAGACCCAAACGTACTGTGAGGGTCTGCTGGGAACGTTTGGCCGAGTCTCCTGTCAGAGAGATCTTCAACTCCTGCCTCCGGCAGAGCTTCGACCGGATCCCGAGGGAGGCTGGAGATATTGAGTCCGAGTGGACCATGTTCTCCACCTCCATTGTCAAAGCGGCTGTTCGGAGCTGTGGACGCAAGGTCTCCGGTGCCTGTCGAGGCGGCAATCCCCGAACCCGGTGGTGGACACCGGAAGTAAGGGATGCCGTCAAGCTGAAGAAGGAGTCCTATCGGGCCTGGCTGGCTTGTGGGACTCCTGAGGCAGCTGACAGGTACCGGCAGGCTAAACGGACTGCAGCCCGGGTGGTTGTGGAGGCAAAACAAAAACTCGGGCCTGGGAGGAGTTCGGTGAGGCCATGGAAAAGGACTATCGGCTGGCCTCGAAGAGATTCTGGCAAACCGTCCGGCGCCTCAGGAGGGGGAAGCAGTGCCCTACCAACGCTGTTTACAGTGGCGATGGGCGACTGTTGACCTCAACTGGGGATGTTGTCGGACGGTGGAAGGAATACTTCGAGGATCTCCTCAATCCCGCCGTCACGTCTTCCATTGAGGAAGCAGAGGCTGGGGGCTCAGAGGGGGACTCGTCCATCACCCAAGCTGAAGTCACCGAGGTGGTCAAGAAACTCCTCGGTGGCAAGGCACCGGGGGTGGATGAGATCCGCCCTGAGTACCTCAAGTCTCTGGATGTTGTGGGGCTGTCTTGGCTGACACGCCTCTGCAGCATCGCGTGGCGGTCGGGGACAGTGCCTCTGGGATGGCAGACCGGGGTGGTGGTTCCTCTTTTTAAAAAGGGGGACCGGAGGGTGTGTTCCAACTATAGGGGGATCACACTTCTCAGCCTCCCCGGGAAAGTCTATGCCAGGGTACTGGAGAGGAGATTTCGGCCGATAGTGGAACCTCGGATTCAGGAGGAACAGTGTGGTTTTCGTCCTGGTCGTGAAACACTGGACCAGCTCTATACCCTCTACAGGGTGCTGGAGGGTTCATGGGAGTTTGTTTTGTGGATTTGGAGAAGGCATTCGACTGTGTCCCTCGCGGCGTCCTGTGGAGGGTGCTGGGGGAATATGGGGTCCGGGGTCCTTTGCTGAGGGCTGTCCTGTCCCTGTATGACCGAAGCAGGAGTTTGGTCCGCATTGCCGGCAGTAAGTCAGACTTGTTCCCGGTGCATGTTGGACTCCGGCAGGGCTGCCCTTTGTCGCCGGTTCTGTTCATAATTTTTATGGACAGAATTTCTAGGCGCAGCCAAGGGCCGGAGGGTGTCAGGTTTGGGGACCACACGGTTTCGTCTCTGCTCTTTGCGGATGACGTTGTCGTGTTGGCCCCTTCTAACCAGGACCTCAGCATGCACTGGGAGGGTTTGCAGCCGAGTGTGAAGCGGCTGGGATGGGGATCAGCACCTCCAAATCCGAGGCCATGGTCCTCAGTCGGAAAAGGGTGGCTTGCCCACTTCAGGTTGGTGGAGAGTTCCTGCCCCAAGTGGAGGAGTTCAAGTATCTAGGGGTCTTGTTCACGAGTGAGGGGAGGATGGAACGGGAGATTGACAGACGGATCGGTGCAGCTTCTGCAGTAATGCGGTCGATGTACCGGTCTGTCGTGGTGAAGAAAGAGCTAAGCCGTAAGGCGAAGCTCTCGATTTACCGGTCAATCTACGTTCCTACTCTCACCTATGGTCATGAGCTTTGGGTCATGACCGAAAGGACAAGATCCCGGATACAGGCGGCCGAAGGCGGATACATGAGCTTTCTCCGCAGGGTGGCTGGGCGCTCCCTTAGAGATAGGGTGAGAAGCTCAGTCACTCGGGAGGAACTCGGAGTAGAGCCGCTGCTCCTCCACATCGAGAGGGGACAGCTGAGGTGGCTCGGGCATCTGTTCCGGATGCCTCCTGAACGCCTTCCCGGGAAGGTGTTTCGGGCTTGTCCAACCGGGAGGAGGCCCCGGGGAAGACCGAGGACACGCTGGAGGGACTATGTCTCCCGGCTGGCCTTGGAACGCCTCGGTGTCCCCCCGGAAGAGCTGGAGGAAGTGTCTAGGGAGAGGGAAGTCTGGGCATCTCTGCTTAGACTGCTGCCCCCGCGACCCGGCCCCGGATAAGTGGAAGAAGATGGATGCATGGATGGATGTTTGTCTGTTTGACTCTTTGTTTGTTTGTTTGTCTGGCTGTTTGTTTGACTTTTAGTTTGTTTGTCGGGTCTGTTTGTTTGAATGTGTGTTTGTCTGTTTGATTGTTTATCTGTTTGTTTGACTTTTAGTTTGTTTGTCGGTTTGTCTGTTTGTTTGAATGTGTGTTTGTCTGTTTGAATGTTTATCTGTTTGTTTGTCTGTATGTTTGTTTGTTTGTCTGTTTGTTCATTTGTTTGTCTGTTTGTTTGACTGTGTGGTTGTTTGTTTGTCTGTTTGTTTGTTTGACTGTGTGTTTGTTTGTCTGTTTGTTTGACTGTTTGTTTGCTTGTCTGTCTGTTTGTTTGACTGTTTGTTTGTTTGTCTGTTTGTTTGACTGTTTGTTTGTCTGCTTGTTTGTTTTTTGTCTGTCTTTCTGTTTATTTGTCTGTTTGTTTGTTTGTCTGTTTGACTGTTTGTTTGTCTGTGTGTTTGTTTGACTGTTTGTTTGTTTTTTTGTCTGTCTTTCTGTTTATTTGTCTGTTTGACTGTTTGTTTGTCTGTTTGACTGTTTGTTTGACTGTGTGTTTATCTGTTTGTTTGTCTGTTTGTATATTTGTTTGACTGTTTGTTTGTCTGTTTGTTTGACTGTTTGTTTGTTTGTCTGTCTTTCTGATTGACTATCTGTTTGACTGTTTGTTTGTTTGTCTGTTTGAATGTTTGTTTGACTGTGTGTTTGTCTGACTGTGTGTTTGTCTGTTTGACTCTTTGTTTGTCTGTCTGTTTGTTTGACTTTTAGTTTGTTTGTTGATTTGTCTGTTTGTTTGAATGTGTGTTTGTCTGTTTGATTGTTTATCTGTTTGTTTGTCTGTATGTTTGTTTGTTTGTATGTTTGTTTGTCTGTTTGTTTGTTTGTCTGTTTGACTGTGTGTGTTTGTTTGTCTGTTTGTTTCTTTGTTTGTCTGTTTGACTCTTTGTTTGTCTGTTTGTTTGTTTGTTTGTTTGTTTGTTTGTTTGTTTGTTTGACTGTTTCTTTGTTTCTTTGTCTGTCTTTCTGTTTATTTGTCTGTTTGACTGTTTGTTTGTCTGTTTGACTGTTTGTTTGACTGTGTGTTTGTCTGTTTGTTTTTCTGTTTGTATGTTTGTTTGACTGTTTGTTTGTCTGTTTGTTTGACTGTTTGTTTGTTTGTCTGTTTGACTGTTTGTTTGACTGTGTTTTTGTCTGACTGTGTGTTTGTCTGTTTGACTCTTTGTATGTCTGTCTGTTTGTTTGACTTTTAGTTTGTTTGTTGATTTGTCTGTTTGTTTGAATGTGTGTTTGTCTGTTTGATTGTTTATCTGTTTGTTTGTCTGTATGTTTGTTTGTTTGTCTGTTTGTTTGTTTGTTTGTTTGTTTGTCTGTTTGTTTGTCTGTTTGACTGTGTGTTTGTTTCTTTGTTTGTCTGTTTGACTCTTTGTTTGTCTGTTTGTTTGTTTGTCTGTTTGTTAGACTGTTTGTTTGTCTGTTTGTTTGACTGTTTGTTTGTTTGTCTGTCTTTGTTTGTTTGTCTTTTTGACTGTTTGTTTGTTTGTATGTTTGTCTGTTTGTTTGTATGTTTGTTTGACTGTTTGTTTGTCTGTTTGCTTGACTGTTTGTTTGTTTGTCTGTCTTTCTGTTTGACTGTCTGTTTGACTGTGTGTTTGTTTGTCTGTTTGACTCTTTGTTTGTCTGTTTGTTTGTTTGTTTGTTTGTCTGTTTGTTTGACTGTTTGTTTGTCTGTTTGTTTGACTGTTTGTTTGTTTGTCTGTCTTTGTTTGTTTGTCTTTTTGTCTGTTTGTTTGTATGTTTGTTTGACTGTTTGTTTGTCTGTTTGTTTGACTGTTTGTTTGTTTGTCTGTCTTTCTGTTTGACTGTCTGTTTGACTGTTTGTTTGTTTGTCTGTTTGACTGTTTGTTTGACTGTGTGTTTGTCTGTTTGTTTGTGTTTGTTTGTTTGTCTGCTTGTTTGTTTGTCTGTTTGTTTGTGTGTTTGTTTGTTTGTCTGCTTGTTTGTTTGTCTGTTTGACTGTGTGTTTGTTTGTTTGTCTGTCTGTCTGTCTGTCTATTTGTTTGTTTGCTTGTTTGTCTGTTTGTTTGTTTCTGCTGATTATGTCACACTCTGAAGTGTCACTTTAAGCTCCAGCTCAACTTCCTGTAGATCCTGTTTGATGGTGTTCTTCTCAAAAGTGTCCGTGTTGAGAAGTTAAAAATGTTACTTTACTTAAACTAACATTTAAATCTTGAGGTCCTGTGAGACTCAAACCAGTGTATCATATTTCACTATCATTGAGATACTATTATATTTTATCAATGTTTTGAACCTGTTTTTATTTGTATATTTTCCATTTTCATTGTAGTTGAAGTTTTAGTAATTCTGTTGTGTGTTTTTGTGATTGTTAGTAGTTTTGGGTTTTTTTAGGCCCTGTGTAGTTTTTATTCATTTTATTTCAGCTTTAGTTATTTTAGTACATCAAGTTAAACTACATTGAGAAATGTTTCCTTGTCAACTAGCTGCAATAAAACGTTTTTCGTATTTGATTTAATTTGCGTGAACATTTATATTATTGAACTTCTCTGGTTTTAGTTTGAGTTTCAACCTTCAGTCTCTTGTTCTCAGTTCAAGCTGACTCCATACAGCACTGATGAAGAGGAATATAGAAAGATATTACAAATCAGTCATCAAAAATCCTGTCCAGCTCTTCTGGATCTGATGTCATACACCAAAACAACAACAACAGCCCCGCCCACCAGAGCAGAGACAACCAATCAGGTCACAGCTTCTGTCAAGACAAGTCATAATCTTTTCTCTCTTTTCCTCATTTCATAAGGATTATCTAATAGTGTTAAACATATACTGTTATACTGGACATGAACATGTTTATTTTATTAAATGAATTTGATATATTTATTAAACATTTTCCTAAATGTTAATCTTCTGCTAGCATTATGTTCTGTCCTAGCTAGTAATGGGCTATATTAGCTTAAACATCCACACATTGCATTGTAACAGGGTTTGACAGTTTCTACTCTTTTATGCTAGAAGGCTCGGGACATGGCCGACATCGGGCCGTCACTGAGCGTCGTCCGGCCTGTTTCTGAGGTGTGTTCTGAACCGTCAGCACCAGTCAGACCTCACTGCTCTGCTGTCAACTGCTTTCAATGGAAATAGCTAAAACTGATCGCTAAATGTCGCTAGATGACATCATACTGAGGAGACTCAGGAACTAGATGAGGGATTTTCTGGATTTTAAAATGGCTCCCTTCAGGTGACACCAATAAACCGGTTAATGGCAGGTGAGCTACCAGGAAACTGCAACACAACACAGATTAAAACACTCACACATGACAAGGTGACTTACGGAAAAAGTCGCTAAAGGGATGGGAAAGTGATCTGATTGGCTGTTCAGTTTAGCGAACGACAGTCATCTTTCGTCACCGCTAGTTCTTTTATGTCATCTTGATGTGTCACGGCCTTAAGAGTGAGAGTGACGAATACATTTTGTTCATCAGTAATGCTGTCAAAGTAAAATACTGACTGAAATATGCTGTCATAAATACACAAATAATGATGAAAGTTACAGTACAGACAATCTGCAGTTACTGAAACTCAACGCATGTGTTTCGTCAGACGGCACCAGGGCTCGACATTAACACACACCAACTAAAGTTAAGTCTCTGTTAAACTGCTGTAACCCTGTGCATGTGTGATTATAACTATTTTTACCCTCAGAAAAGATCTTGAACTAAAAAATGCAGTGAAATTCCCTGTAATGTAAATTACACTAGCCACGAAATCCAGAATCAGGAAACTGAAATAATGAGCACTTTAGTTACAGAAGAAATAATCAGAGAAGTAGGAGATTCATTTCATACAGTCAGAGTTGAAGGAACCAGAGACCCAACAGGGACTGAGAATATCAGTTTTGTGATTCTATGTGTTGATGACAACTTTGAGGGTAAAGAAAGTCTTGTATCTGTCGCCACCGCAGCTCACGGAGACGCTACAACCAGAACCCAAACAATAATCACAGATCTCACAAAGGACAACGCACGATGAGTAAGAACTCGGAGCATTACTCTGTTGAGGAAACCCTATTCAGTGAAACGCAGACGCCTCCAACTCCACTGACTGTTGACTGCTTTATTATATATGGATATACCGGTGCTTTTCTGTGTCTGTAGTGGATTTCGTGGTAACACTTTATAATAACTCACGCTATGAATCATTAGTTAAGCATTAGTAAATCATCAATTCATCATTTATAAAGCATTCATAGACATAAGCAGTTTATAAATACAGCTGTAAATGCTTTGTTCTTGATTTATAAGCATATCTATAATGTGTTTAATAACTGTATTTCATACTTTATTAATTATCAATTTATCATTTCTAATAAAATATTACATTTACAAACCAGTTATTTAGGTGTTGTGAGTTGTTCATAAGATCATTTAGAAAGTGTGAGTAAATGATTAATAAACGATTTAAATATACATATTATTTATACATATAGTATTAGTTGCTCAGTGTGTTAATAAATGCTTTATTATCATGTATTCATACTGTAATTCATGATTCATTCAGGTAGTTATGAAACATTTAGTAGTTGTCAGTGAACTATTGTTGAACTATCTAAAGTGAGGACTATTTCTGCCTCATAAAGCTTTACAAAGGAGATTTAAAGGCTCAGTTATCTTCTCAACAGAGAAAGGAAACAAACAACACAGAGTGATACAGAACATAGAGATATTTATTTCAAGATGCAAAACAAATAAACTGTACACTTGATATAACATGAAATATAAACCTCTGCAATATCCTAAAGGAACTAAACAAGCAACAAAATGAATATACATAAAAAAAATAAGGAACGATGCCAATTTTTATATTTTAAGCGTTTATTGGCTGATTCTGATGTTGGACCGATAATATCGTGCATCCCTATTAGAAACAAACGGGCAGGGAATGGAGGAGAACTGAGCCAATAACAAACTAACAGCAAAAACTAGAACACAACAGGAAAGCTCAATCAAAAAACAGAAGCCATAAAAACACATTTAAAACTCACCAACCAGAAGACACAGACAGAGCAAAAGTAATTTGAGGAACATTTTCTTCATCGGTTGACTGAAAAGCCCACGATAGTGACTGAACGCCTCAGATTGATCTGAAACACTGAACTGTGATATTTATCTGGTTGTGTGTGAATCCTCCCCCAACCTCAGTTAAGCCGCGTTTCCACCGAAATTACCCGGAACAATTTGTACCAGGAACTTTTTTCCCAGGAACTTTTTCTCCCCCAGACCTGCTACTGTCTGCGTTTCCACCGCGGTCTAAAGTACCGGGAAGATTAGGCAAATCCGGTGATGTAGGACTGCGCGCGGCAGCGCTGCTTTTGCTGGTTATGTATCGGTTTACTAAAGAGGTCATTAACAAAACGGCGGAAAAGAGACGAGCACTGATACTAAAGCGTATTCTGAAAGCTCGTAAAGCTATATTTAAAATATGACAAAGTATGTTATCATCAGCTATTACGGACATTGACCGTGAGATGGCTGAGACGAACGCGCGCCATCGGACAGAAAGAGCAAGACTGATATTTACTGAACGCTGTTCGATCCTCGCAAAAGACTTTTAAAAATGCCGGTTGAAATAAAATGCTGCGTGAGCTCAACCAATCAGCATGTTTAGCGCCCAAGTCCCACCCCCGAAAGTTCGGGAACTTTTCAAAAGTACCACCTCGCAAGCAGGGCCGTTTGGAGGGGGAAATATTTACCCGGAACTTCATTTAGACCCTGGTTCCTGCGGTCGAAACACACCGAGTTCCCCCCCAAAGTTCCTGGTTCCGGGGTAAAGTTCCTGCGGTGGAAACGCGGCTTATGTTTCCACTGCGGTCTGAAGTACCGAGAAGATTAGGCAAATTAGTCCGGCGACTGCTCCTCCCAGTCAGCGACGGACAGTAATAATGTTTGTGCGACACTGTCTGCAACAACAACAACAAGTGGAGGAGATGCAAGCAGCGCTGCTTTTGCTGGTTATATATTGGTTTACTAAAGAGGTCATTAACCAAACTGCGGAAAAGAGACGAGCACTGATACTAAAGCATATTCTGAAAGCTCGTAAAGCTAGATTTAAAATATGACAATGTTATCATCAGCTATTATGGACATTGACCGTGCAATGACTGAGATGAACGCGCCATCGGACAGAAAGAGCAAGACTGATATTTACTGAACGCTGAACGATCCTCGCAAAAGACTTTTAAAATGCCGGTTGAAATAAAATGCTGCGAGAGCTCAACCAATCAGCATGTTTAGCGCCCAAGTCCCACCCCCGAAAGTTCCTGAACTTTTCAAAAGTACCACCTCGGGAGCAGGGCCGCTCGGAGGGGGAAATATTTACCCGGAACTTCATTTAGACCCTGGTTCCTGCTGTCGAAACACACCGAGTACCACCCCAAAGTTCCTAGTTCCTGGGGAAAGTTCCTGCGGTGGAAATGCGGCTTTAGTTTCCACTCACACGTCTCCTTTAACATCACGGAAATCAACAAGCTTTTGCTGATTGTGGCGGAGGGGGCGTGGTTTTGCGAGGTCTGTAGCGGGAGAGAGAGAGAGAGAGCAGGGCCGAGCGGTCGGTAAGTAGGTCAAGTGCAAATGAATAACACCTGTCTCTGATTGCAGTAATTGGCGTGGAGAGACTGCTTATAAGCTGCAGCAGAGAGAGAGATGGGAGAGAGAGATCACGACTGGGACTGACACGTCTGGGCAGAGACTGTACACTGAGAGAGAGTCTGGAGTTTTGAAGTGACGAGTTATTGAGAAAATTAATGAGTTTGAGTTTGAAAGCGCTGAGCGTTTACCACAGTTTTGAGGATCGTGAGATCAATAAAGTGCAGTCCCAGTTAAGCCGACCCCGTCTTCTTCCTTCCTTCACCCACACAAAGCTACACTACACTGATCTTACGTTTTCAAATGAATTCTGGCCCTGAATGAAAACTAATATCAGAAGAGTGAAATATTGGATTAGATATCTGGATCTACTGGTGTGGATGAGATAAACCTGGGGATGGTAGAGAGTGATTCCTGTGGCTCCTCCACTGGCTGCTTCCACTGCACTGGCTCTCACTCGCTGCTGCTGCTGGAGGATGAGGATGTAGCTTTGCTGCTTCATGCATCGCTTGTGCTGAAAAAATCCCCCAATACAGAAGTCTTCTCATCAGATCTTCATGCTTCTTCCCTAAATAATAACACCAAAATGTTATCAACAAAGTTTATTTTTAAAATAAATTTTAAAATAAAATTCCAATCAAATCAAATTCTATTTTATACATCTGGGGTTCGGACAGTTGTGACTGATGAATAAGAGGTTTTTGAACAGGACAATGTTACCTCCCTTTTTTTCTCTCTTTCTTTTTTAACCCTTGCCTGCACCAACTACATATGAGTAGTTTTATTTATTTACATGATTTATTGCTATTTTTAAATATGCTTTATGTAATATTAATTACTAATTAAATAATATATTAAACACAATTTGTTAAAATTAAAAACTATTCTTTCATTACAGGCAAGCTACATCAAGGATCCTAACTGTAAAGTTCAGGTGTAATTCTGTGTCTGTCCAGCTGGTGTCCTTCACGAGTCTCTTACTACTTAAGATGCACTTTTGAATGGATATAATAATATCATCATCAAATCATACTTCACTGCGTTCACTGCGCTTAGGTTTCTACATCTATGACTGTAATCTATAACAGTTAAAGGTTTAGGTTTTGATATGGAAATGATCAAATCATGGACTGCAGTAACAGACAGCGGCAGGAAGAAACAGACACAAACTCTCTGTGTACGAGCGCAGAACAAAACCACTAAAGCTATCGTGTGCGGTGGAGCTCACAGAGACAGAACAGTGTAAGAATGGATTTCACCTGAGAATGAACTCAAGAGATCTAAGGTGCAATAAGACAATAAAACTTCACTCATCTGAATAGGAGATCTACAAGAGAAAGCAGGACCCACCTGTTCCAACCTTATCTCCCTTCCCTGCTGAGTCCTGACTAGGGGTGGGAAAAAAAATCGATATTGCAATATATTGTTGTGCTCTCTGTCGCAATAAATAATCGATACACTAACGCCCAATATCGATATTTTATTACAACACAAAATGATTAATTTACCCGTTGTCAGTGTCACTGTCACTACCCAATATCTACCATTCTGTTTGCGGGGGGCGCTGGTCGAGTAAATAGGGGTAAAGTGGCGCAAACAGCGGCCGGTGAAGAACACAAGTTAACTAACAACAACAGAGAATTGCAGAAAAAAAGAGAAGCGAGAAGAATGGCGGAAAACAATATAAAACTAATCAAAGACCCACCCGCTAGTTTCCACTCTAAAGTGTGGAGACACTTCGGGTTTTACGAGACAGTCGACGGAAAGGCACTGGATAAAGACTATGCAATCTGCAAAAACTGCTTTGCAAAGATAAAATATAACAGCAACACTACGAATCTGCAAATGCACCTCGTTCGCTATCACGGCGAACTATTCTCAGGTGATAATGAGGGCAAACCAAGTCAGCCGACAATCACTACTGCGTTCAAAGCAAAGCTCCCCTTTGGGTCGCCGAGGGCACAGAGTATCACTAAGTCCATTGCCGAATTTATTTGCAAGGACCTTCGCCCTTACAGCGTGGTCGAGAATGATGGACTTTTATCTGTCTAGATGTACAGTGTTTACATTTAAGACCAGGAGGCAGTGAGTTATTATGCAAATGCATATTTCTTTGCATAATGTTGGAAATGTTGGCATTAATAAATGCATAAAATTTCCTTATTTCCTTCTTTTTCTTTTCAGTCACATATATCGTGATATATCGTTGATGAAATTTCTTCCAATATATTGAATATCGTAGATATCGCGAATCGTGATATTATCATATCGTGGACCACATATCGCCACAGAATTGAATCGTGAGGTACCTGTATCGTCCCACCCCTAGTCCTGACCCCTTTTCACCCTCTCTTTCTCAGGGCTCCCACAATCATGCAAATCTCACAGATCCTGCGGGCTCTTTCATGGTCAATAGAAATACTTTTGGTGCGAATGGTAAAGAGGTTTCAGTCCCACATCAGTAGAACAGGTTCAAATAAAGAAAACAAAGCTTGTTCTCCGGGTGTGGGAGATGCTCATAGAGATCTTTTGGTAAACATTTGCTGTCATCCCCCAAAGATAGGAGTGACCATTTGGGCACGAGAAAAGTTCAACCCAAAAGCTGCATGAATGTTTGGGTGCTGGATGTTTATTGTTCTTTTGTTCTGGGTGAGTATTTAAGGGGAATTGGTAAACCACTCAGGGAAGCATCTGTAACCAGAACTTCCCACACGGTTGCTGTGTCTCTACTGCCAGGTATGCAAATATTCTTGGTAACACTTTATAATAACTACACACTATGAAGCATTAGTTAAGCATTAGTAAATAGTTAATTCATCATTTATAAAGCATTAAAGGGTTAGTTCACCCAAAAATGAAAATTCTGTCAGTAATTACTCACCCTCATGTTGTTCCAACCATGTAAGACCTTCGTTCATCTTCGGAACATAATTTAGTATATTTTTGATGAAATCTGAGAGCTGTCTCACTCCTCCATAGGCTTTCAGAGGGACTGAAACTTGATGGCCCAGAATAGTAAGTAAAAAAGTCATTTAAGGAGTCCAAATGACTACAGTGGCTCTGTATTAAGTCTATCATGCGACGAAAATACTTTTTGAGCGGAAAAACAACAAAAATAACGACTTTATCACCCTAGTATTGTTGTTCAATTTGAGTGCCACGACGCATGCGCGAGAACTGAGCTTCTTCTTCTACTACTACTTGACTGGCTGCTCACTCTTTCGGAGTAGGGTTAATCTCAGTTCTCGCGCATGCGTCGTGGCACTCCCGCGAACTCTCTCAGAGGCTCAAATTGAACAACAATAATAGTGGGATAAAGTCGTTATTTTTGTTGTTTTTCCGCTCAAAAAGTATTTTCGTCGCATGATAGACTTAATACAGAGCCACTGTAGTCATTTGGACTCCTTAAATGACGTTTTTACTTACTATTCTGGGCCATCAAGTTCCAGTCCCTCTGAAAGCCTACACTCTAAAAAATGCTGGGTTAAAAAGAACCCAGGTTGGGTTGAAAATGGACTAACCCAGCAATTGGGTTGTTTTAAGCAAACATTTAACCCAACCGTTAGGTTAAAACAACCCAAATGCTGGGTTAAAACAACCTAAATGCTGGGTTAAAACAACCCAATTGCTGGGTTAAAACAACCCAATTGCTGGGTTAGTCCAATTTCAACCCAACTTGGGTTATTTTTAACCCAGCATTTTTTAGAGTGTATGGAGGAGTGAGACAGCTCTCAGATTTCATCAAAAATATACTAAATTATGTTCCGAAGATGAACGAAGGTCTTACATGGTTGGAACAACATGAGGGTGAGTAATTACTGACAGAATTTTCATTTTTGGGTGAACTAACCCTTTAATAGACATTAATAAGCAGTTTATAAATACAGCTATAAATGCTTTATTCTTGATTTATAAGCATATCTATACTGTGTTTAATAATTGTATTTTCATACTTTATAAATGATCAATTTATCATTTCTAAATGAAGTATTACATTATTTACAAACCAGTTATTTAGGAGTTGTCAGTGGTTCATCAGATCATTTATAAAGTGTAAGTAAAGGGTTAATAAACTATCTAAATGTACATTTATACATATTATTTATACATATAGTAATAGTTACTCACTGTGTTAATAAATGCTTTATTAACATGTATTTGCACTGCAATTCATGATTCATTCAGGTAGTTATGAAACATTTAGTAGATTTAGTAGTTTAGCCATTTTTGTGAGCTCATAAAGTGAGGACTATTTATGCCTCGTAAAGTTTTTACAAAGCAGATTTAAAGGTTCAGTTCTCTTCTAAACATAAAAAAGGAAACAAGCACAAAACAGGAGGAATATAGTACATAGAAATATTTATTTCAAAATGCAAAAATGGAGACTGTACAATAAGTAACTTTATATAACATTAAAATTAAACCTCTTCAATGTCATATAAAATAATATTCCTGTAGACCGCCAGAAAACAAAACTGCAGTCAAATGAAACGAAGCCTCTGCGATCTGATATAAAAATACATTTCTGTAAAGAGTAAACATTGCTGAATAAAAATGTGCCAGTGGATCACACTGGATTACAGGAGTGCCAAAATACAACAAATAAAATTGAGATAATACAATAATAATATAATAAATATTTTGCAGTGTCAAAACAGTCCCAGAGAACAGCAGAAGAGAACTGAGCCTTTAAATCTCCTTAAAGTAATAAATACGGTAGTCCTCACTTTAGATGAGCTCACAGAAATAGTTCTACTACTAAATGTTTCATAACTACCTGAATTAATCATGAATTACAGTATGAATACATGATAATAAAGCATTTATTAACACACTGAGTAACTATTACTATATGTATAAATAATATATGTATAAATGTACATTTAGATAGTTTATTAACCCTTTACTTACACTTTCTAAATGATCTGATGAACCACTGACAACTCCTAAATAACTGGTTTGTAAATAATGTAATACTTCATTTAGAAATGATAAATTGATCATTAATAAAGTATGAAAATACAATTATTAAACACAGTATAGATATGCTTATAAATCAAGAATAAAGCATTTACAGCTGTATTTATAAACTGCTTATGTCTATGAATGCTTTATAAATGATGAGTTGATGATTTACTAATGCTTAACTAATGCTTCATAGTGTGTAGTTATTATAAAGTGTTACCATATTCTTATATGATTTTATAATTGGGTTTTATGTTGTATGCTGATCAAAGTTGTGTATGATGGATTATTTTTAATTCCTTTATTTGAAATAAACTTTCATCTTGATTTATCTTGTATGATTCTGAATTCATTTTTCTAGTATGGATCAATGTAGACTCCTTTATTACCGCAAAATCTAGTGTTATGATCGATCAAACTGATGACGGCCCGACTGAAGCATGGGCGCAGAGTGCACGATATTCTGATTTCTGTCGATCGCTGGATTAGCAAGTTGTAGTTCGTGGATATACTAAAATTACACTTTTTGTCGAGTGAGCATGGGCAACCACTTAAAGGTGAAATATCCACTCTGCCTCCTCTGACTAAAACCAGAAGAAACCATTTTGTGTTCATGAACGCGCGGTCCGGACGCGTATGTTCTGTGCGATATTGGGTCTCTTGATGAACGATTTTGAAAACACAGAAGTTATTAAGAAAATCAACGATCTAAATTAAATCACAGTTAATCAAATGATCAGCAAATGTAACTAATTTAAGGAGATCACATATATAATTGGAGTCAGATTAAATTATTCATGGAGTCAGATAGTAAAGTTGGATCTTCATATTTTAATATCTTAAAGTGATTTTTGCAGAAGTGCCAGAAAAGACATACACGCCGAATTCCTTCAACCAGCCACTGGATGTCGTCATTGAGTCAGCGGGTGGAGTTTACAACAGCAACTGCACAGTTCATGTGTGATTCCTAGTGTTCATGAGCTTCATCTGTTCATGAACGGCTCAATCACTTCTTTTTCTTTTTTGGCACCAGGTTCAGTTCATCAACATTCAATGACATTTACTCTCGTCATTGACTGTCGGCTAAATAAACACATTTTACATCCCTCCCAAAAGCTGACTATCATTTGTAAGCTAGCTTAAACAAACTTAAAGTGTCATGAAAATTCTTACCTTTTACGTTTCTCGAAAGCGCCGAATCCCTCATGGTGAAAAGCTGAATGTTCTTCTTGCAGACTTTGGTCCTCGTTTCAACCATAATTTGTTTCTTATCTTTTCCCAAGCCAACAATCATTGAAGCGGCGACCGCCCGTCATGTTGTCTGTTCATCTGTAGCGTCACTCGCGCAGAATCAGAGCGGCAAGAGAGGCTCGAGCAGAATGAGTGTTTTATGAGAAAGCCAATTAGGCCTTTTCCGACTTATTTCATTTAAAAAGCGAACTATTGTCACATACAAATTATTATGAAGGCTAGCCATTCAAATTTCAAGCAGTTTTAAGCACTTTATCCAAATCCAAACACTTTCCAAACCTTGAAAACTCCACATTAAAGCTCAAGCGTTTTCAAGGATTTCCAGCACCTGTACGAACCCTGTCCATCATTAGTTCATTAATCCCAGACCTGTTTCTGTTCTTCCAATGATCTCCCTGTTATTTAAACCCAGTAATTTATCACATGATACAGAACAGAAACAACTGAAGCCATAAAAACACATTTAAAACTCACCAACCAGAAGACACAGACAGAGCAAAAGTAATTTGAGGAACATTTTCTTCATCGGTTGACTGAAAAGCCCACGATAGTGACTGAACGCCTCAGATTGATCTGAAACACTGAACTGTGATATTTATCTGGTTGTGTGTGAATCCTCCCCCAACCTCAGTTAGTTTCCACTCACACATCCGTCTCCTTTAACATCACGGAAATCAACAAGCTTTTGCTGATCTTATGTTTTCAAATGAATTCTGGCCCTGAATGAAAACTAATATCAGAAGAGTGAAATATTGGATTAGATATATGGATCTACTGGTGTGTTATTTAGTGCTGTGAGCTGTCAATCATATCTGACCTCTGACCTCTGACTCTTATTTGACTGTTGATGGCCTCACTTTATTTCAGTGTAAAGATGTTTAGTGTGGAGAGGAAGATCGTGAGCTTCTTATTAGCAAGAGAGAAAATGAAGAAACGCTTCACCCAACAAACTCCTGACACGCACAGAGACGACAAACATCCAGCAGACGAAGCTCATGAGTGAACATTAATGCAAACATACATAACCTGTAAATGTAATCGTTCATTTAGAGAAATATGATTTGATTACCAAAATTTTTAGTCTTGCGTACATTTAATAAGATTAGAAAAATGTGCTCTTGTGATGGTAAAAATGAATTTGAAGGGGCAAATATCACCCAGTATTGGGGAAGTTAATGTCTGTTATTGATCAGAGAGAATCCTAAATTGAATTGGGTTTTTTTTAAAGAAAAGTGTTTCCGTAGAGCCCTGCTATCTTCTGTGGATTAGTTTAGAACTATATTTATGAAACAGAGCTAAAACAGGCAATATTGTGTCTAAAATGTAACTCAATGTTAATTTGTGTTTGTTGGACTGTTGCATAAAATCAGTATCACGTTTGCAATCTTGCTGATGTTCAGAAAAACAGCACTCTTACGACACGCGTCTAAAAAGATATGAAAAGTCATCCAGATGTTATCCTCATATCTTGATTTTTTGGGGGAATTCAAACTGCATCATAATCACGCAGTGAAAGCGTGCACTCTTAAAGCGCACGTGCAGGAGTTGATCTAAACGCTCCACAAACATCCAGCAGAAGCTGTTTATCCACCCAACAGATCAAACCACATTTCTGTGCAGATAACACAAAGAAGAAACCATTGCAGCATCCATGACCCCCAAACCAGTGCAGAACATTTATAATGTTTGCCTGCATTACAACAAAATGAGAGAAATCTGCATTTGGTTTACCAGAGAGATGAGGTGTTTGGAAAATTTGATGAGAAATACTCGAGTTTAGAACAAGATCTCAATTTTTTGATCGCAGACTTTGGTATTTAGTCAGATCTGAGTAAAACAGCTCTTTTTGAAAGTTAAACATTAAAGTGAAGTGCCGACTCAGTTCTGATATAAAGATCATAGATTATTATTATTAGTTCCTTTCATAAAGCAGTTATTCATGTGACGGACATAGGCCAGTAAGAGCTTTGTGTGTAAACCTCACTCCCCTGACTCGAAGTAGGACGGGTCACATTCACTTAGGGGGCGGTCCTTAAATGTTGTGCATTAATTATTGACAATAGTTCATGTGACTCTGTATTTTTAGGCTGCTTGTCATTTCTCTTTAATGTAAACGCCCCTGCATCTAAAGAGCACTAAAGAGTGCACGACACCGTTTACTGAATGAATAGCTCTGATAACCCCTCACTCCAGTCAGAAGAGAAAGCTTCTTGCTGACTTTGATGGGCTAATTTTCTTCTTCTCATCTTTCTACTGTATTTATCCACTCCATGTCGGGGCTTTTGTATTCCTTACTGTAGGCTACAGAAATTGCACACATTTAGGCCTACTCATCTTTCGTTGTTAATATTCTAACATTGTATAAATATTCCAGTGAACTGTTGCATAAAAGTATTATGTAAATAAATATCTGCCGAGGATCTTGTTGGCTGCTGTAGAAATGCCACGTTCAGCTGCTGTAGTAGCTGCCCCAATCCTGAAGGAATGGCCGGTATACTGGGAGGGAGATAGGCTGCAACTTTTGAGGACAAAGACTAGGTGATTCCTAAACCAGGCTTTAGAGAGAGGTGCTCCGTTAGGTAGGATAAATAGAGGGGACAAATCTGAGGATCTCTGACGAACTTTAAGAAATTTGAGCATAGATGAGAAGGGACAGAAATTGTTGGCAGTTTTAGAAATTGTTAGTGTGACTCCAGCACCTTCAGAATCATTTTTAGAGTGCTTAAGAAAAAGTGTGAAGAAATTAGGTGAAAAGTGTAAATCAGAGAATTAAAGACCATGGGCAGGATCGAAATGATTGGTTGCTGAAGTAAATTCCCCCGGACGCATGAACCCGTAAAAAGCAGTTAGAAACACAGCTTCTAGTAAAATATTAGTATATGTGGAAAATAGCCCGTTACGGATGGAAGTAATTAATCTTTGCAATAAGGTTAACGTAAACGGCAACTGTTTATCTGGAGAATTACTAGAGGATTTACTAATGCCTTTTAGCAAAAGCCGAATGGAAGTAGCAGAAAAAAGACTCGGAAAATCAGGATTAAAAATGTTGGCGTAAAATTGAATTCCTGCGAGTAATCTCCGAATGGAAGAAGGTTTAAGATTGCGTTTTTCGAAATGAAAGACTAGAAAGGAGCAGACAGTTGTAATCAAAATGGGGAATAAAGGAATCTGAAAGGAAAAGCAAAACATTAAAAAAGAAGACCAAGTGGAAGTGTAAGCTTTATAGGTAGAAGGAGCTACACCTTTAGACATATAATGTCTGGCTGATCTGACCAAGTTGTCTAATTTAACATCGCTGCTGATAGGGGAGGGCAAGGTGTGGGATCCATACTGGCTGAAGGGCAAAGCCGTCTGTAAGTCTGAAAACGAAAACGAGATCGTTATTGCAGAACATCATGGGCCCTATTTTAACGATCTGAAACGCAAGTGTCAAAGCGCAAAGCGCAAGTAACTTTGTGGGCGGGTCTCGGCGCTGTTGCTATTTTCCCGGCGGGATAAATGGCTCTTGCGCCCGGCGCAAATCTAAAATGGGTTGGTCTGAAGTAGCTTCATTATTCATAGGTGTGGTTTGGGCGTAACGTGAATAAACCAATCAGAGCGTCATTCAACATTCCCTTTAAAAGCAGGTGCGCAAGTTCCATGATGGATTGCTATTATTATGGCGTATTTACCAGGCGCACGCCAGGAGCGGTTCACAGCCGAGGAGACTGATGTTCTTGTAAGAGCAGTGAAAGACAGAGAAGTTGTGTTGTATGGGGATGGGAGAAACCCACCCAAAATAGCGTCGGTTAAATAAATAATTAGCCTGAATCATTTGTAAGCTAGATTTATGCCTATTTTTTCACATCTTCGTGGCACACCACAATGATTTCCGTCATCTCATGTGTTAATATTTTTTTAGTGTAACAATTTATGATTTGCAAAAATAACTGTTGCATCTGTGTAGATTACATGAGCAAAGTGTATGCGCGTTGTGCACGCTATGGTTAAGCATGCGCCCTTAAAATAGCATAATGAACAACGCGCAACGCGCCACTGACTTTAGACTAGGTTTTTTCTGGTCAGTGGCGCAATTGTTTAATGGAACAGCAAAATAGCACCAGGGATTGTTTGCGCCGGAACACGCCTCCTTTTTTGCGCTGAACCGCCCAGGGAGCGCAAGTTCATTCACTAGTTTAGCGACGTGCTTCTGTGGAGGGAAAAGCGCGCTTTGCGCGGGTGCAAAATAGGAATGACACATGCGTCGGTGTACAAAGTCAATTGCGCTGGGTGCAAGATAGGGCCCCATGATGCGTTTCCTTGACCACTCTGGTCCCCAAATTACACTGGCTATAACTATGGGATAAAGTTTGAACAGCGCGGAAGAAACTGAGCCAGAAGTAGACGCAGGAAATGCTATTGGCCATTCCTCTGCGAACCATTGTCCTTGAAAGAACCCCCCGAATCCAATGGACGGGGCGGCGTCTGTAAATAGATGTAGGTCTGCTGATGATTCAAAAGCATCATTATAAAAGAAAGAAATGCCGTTCCAATCATTTAGCAACTGAGTCCAAAATTTTATATCAGACATACATCCTTCGTCTAACTGTAGCGAGTCGCTTAGGTCTTGAGCCAATGTTAGCAAACGAGAAATAAAAGCCCTGCCTTGCGGAATTATACTCATGGCAAAATTTAGGTGACCGAGCAGGGAAAGTATATCACGTTTCGAAACGACATGTAAAGAAGAAAAAATTTCCAGAAAGGATCTGATCCTTGAGAGCTTTTCGCGAGGAAGAGAAGCTTGCATTTTTTACCGTATCGAGAGAAATGCCTAGAAATTCAAGCGAAGTAGAGGGACCCAATGTTTTTTCTGCAGAGAGAGGCACGCCGACGTCACTAAAGACCTGTTTAAGTATGTCGAGGATGGAAGATTGAGAATTAGGAAAATCAATCAACAAAAAATCATCCAGTAAATGCAGAACAAAAGGAAGCTTACAGACATTCAGCAGCATCCAACACAAAGCTTCGGAGAGACTGTTGAATATATGGGGGCTACTTCTACACCCAAATGTGAGCCTTAAATCAAAATAGAACTTAGAATTCCATTTAACTCCAAAAAAATGCCAGTCGGAAGGGTGGATTGGCATGGTTTTGAAAGCGTCTGTAATGTCAGCCTTAGCTAACCAAGCACCTTGGCCAGCTAACTTGATTAACCGGATGGCGTTGTCGACCGAGGCATAGTGTAGAGAAAAATGAGTTAGAGGAATTGCTATGTTAGAGGAATGAGGAGAAGTCATATCGAAAATGAGACGTTTTTTGCCAGAATATTTACGCGTTGCAATGCCAATAGAATTAACCCGAAAGGGAGAAAAAGGAGGAGAAGCGAAAGGGCCAATAACATATCCTTTATTAACCTCTTTCTCCAGTAGTGCTGAATCCACATCGGGTTCATTTCATTTTTTTTTTTGCAACGAAAGAGGCAGAAAGGTGTGAAAGAACTCCCACCCGAAACCCTTGAGACAAGCCAGTGATTAAATAATCCACAAAAACCGGATCAGGGTGAGAAAAAAGGTAATTTGAAAGGTTTGAAATATTGATAGGAGTAGATGGGTGAATATTCAGAATTTTCTCTGATTTGGGGCTTTCCCTTTGGCTTCCGGTGTGTACCGGCGTGGGCAGACGGATTTCGGGTGCGGATCCTTGCAAAAACTACAGATGTGGAGAAATTTACAATTAGGATATGAGCAGACAGACTCGTTGAAACGAGAACATAACGCAACACCATTGAATTTTGCGATATAGCGACCTCTGCTGTCTGAAGAGGGTCTTACATTTTCAGCACTATGGACAGCAGCCAGATCATTGTTAGCAAATGCTTTGGGGCAGAATGCAGCCGAATGACCGTGAGCGCTGCAAATAGCGCACGCCAAAAACTTTTGGCCGCCGAAATGACGGACGAGCAGTTCCGTGTCTGTAACTGACCAGTCTATCCTTGAATTGAAGAGTGAGATAAATGAAGCAGATTTTGCAGAAAGTGACTTGTGGTATTCATATAACAACGTGCCCCCGTATCGTTGGCTGAAATCCGCAATCATAGATAAATAATTATAAAAATAATTTGTTACATTTATATAGCGCTTTTCAAGGCACTCAAAGCGCTTTACATAGAAGGGGGGGAATCTCCTCAACCACCACCAATGTGCAGCATCCACCTGGATGACGCGACGGCAGCCATTTTGCGCCAGTACGCCCACCACACACCAGCTGATTGGTGGAGAGGAGACTGAGGGATGATGCCAATCGTATATATATATGGGGATGATTAGGAAGCCATGATGGACAGGGGCCAATGGGCAAATTTGGCCAGGATGCCGGGGTTACACCCCTACTCTTTATCGATGGGCATCCTGGGATTTTTAATGACCACAGAGAGCCAGGACCTCGGTTTAACGTCTCATCCGAAGGACGGATCTAACTCAGATCTAACTCTTCCCTTCTCTCTGGATAACTTTGGCACAAAATGTCTCTGTAGATGCCGAAAGCAATAACAAATTCACCAAACGAAAGATTGCATTGAAGGCGAGGATCAGAGGTTTTAAGAAGAACTGCCACGTCTCCACAATCCACCATCTTTCTGTCGGCAGCGGGTGAAGGAAGTAGCAAAGAAGCCAGATTAACATCCTTACCTTGGATGATGTTGTTTCTTAGGTGAGGAGACGCGGTTACAGCAGCAGGTGAAACAAAACGCCTACCAAAATTTTGAGCAGGAGCTGCTGTGGAGAGGTTAAAGTTTGGAAAAGACGGTGGTGCAAGAACGTCTTGAACAGGCGTCTGAATCGAGTGTAGAGGAGTAGGCAAGGTAGAAGATGTAGAAGGCTCGTTCGAAGGGTTTCTTGATCCGAATGAGAAAAGACGGAGCTGGGGAATCACTGATAAGATCGTGGCCGGGTCTGAGCTGAGGTTAGGGTTTGAAATATGATGTTCAAAAGCCGACATTTTGGATTCCAATCCTTTGACTGTTTGAGCGAGGCTTTGAACTGCAAAAATGAGCTGATAATTCGTGTCTGAAGGTTCAACTCTTTGTGGAGAGAATGGTAGCCGAGCAGGTATTGATGATCTTTTTGCTGGGTGAGGTGAAGATGATTTAGCGGATCTTTTTTTGCCGGTTGGTTTAGTTTGAACTCCCTTGAGGCTTTTGAAGAACCAGAAACTGGTGGAATACCAAAAGTGTTCTGGGCCAGAAGGTGTAAATCTTCTCTGGAAAGGCCTTGGCTAACCGATATGCCGGCTTCCTCGAGAGCTTTAATTATATCATCGGATGACATCTGAGCCCATGGAGAGGTACGGCTCTGAATGCATGAGCTGCGACGTGCAGCAGGAGGAGATGGTGAGACGAAATCATCGTCAGAGTCGGAGTAGTCGCAAACGAATTGCGTGTCTTTCGTAAGTACCGATCTTTTATACCCAGGTATTAGAATGTGATTGGATAGATAAAGTTAAAGTGACATGACAATTAAGTCTTCCCGGCAGAACTTATGCTAAAGCTTCCATTTCATAGAACAAAAAACTCATCAGCCTGTTTTTAGGACAGTGAAAACAGCGGTATACAGATCGGTAAATTGTGTGAAAAATACTGTTTTTTTACACACGAAACATGAACACGTTATATTGCACACTGTAAACACAATCAAA
Organism: Romanogobio albipinnatus; assembly: GCA_023566225.1. NCBI lineage: Eukaryota > Metazoa > Chordata > Actinopteri > Cypriniformes > Gobionidae > Romanogobio > Romanogobio albipinnatus. The sequence continues at coordinate 36,333,491 of CM042263.1, forward strand.
GCTTCAAAAAAACACGAAGAACGGGACCTTTAAGTGATTGAACAGAGTCTGCGTTTCTTTAATATCGAGGCTGTTTAGTTTGTTGATGCGGACGGATGATGAGTTTTGCGGATTAAATAAAAGCCCATCTCTTCTGTGGCCCACAGTTCATGTCCGCTCAAATGCAACAGTTCTGTGAGGAAAATGCCTTTCTACATGTGAAGACAACACCAGCATGGGCGCAGACAAACGATGAGGTGATGCGTATTAAGAGGCATATGAATATCTCAGGGGGAGGGGCTAGACTGGAAAGAGTCCATGTACAGATTTACTGACCACAATACTACTGGAAAAAGACCTGAGGAGTTGCTTTCCATCAGGAAAATCATTGGGAAGCTGCCATACTTTACCACACGGCACAATGACCAGGAGACAAGAGATCATGATGCTGATGAAAACTTTACACCAATCACCACCGAAGGGTCAGAGATTCACAACTTGAGGACCAAGATCTGGCAGGACAAGAAAACACCAACAACTCCATTCAGCCAAGATCCATAAACTACTGTGTCCAAAGAGAAATTCTGTGTTCACAATATAAAAGGAATACCAGGTTTGAGAAGAAATTCTTTAGTGAGAAAGCAAACAACACTCCAGCTGAACAGCAAAACCAATCAGACAGAACTAGTGGAGTCAGAGACAGAAGATCCTGAGCAAATAACTCCTGATAACATGCCAATTCACCGATATGTTGTGTTTATGTATTTCACTGTGATCTCAAAGTATATTATAATGAGTCCCAAATCAGTATTTTCTCAGGTTAAAGATGTTGTTTGTTTATTATTGTGGATTATGCCACTTTATATGTGGCGATCTGCTGAAATTGTTTAAATATACATGAATTATTTCTCCAGGAGGCGCTCGACATCATAAATAATAAAACATGGAGAGACTCTTGAACCTCAGAGCGGGAAAACTTTATTGATAAAGGCAAGAAAATACATTTGGCAAATGGACAGCATGTTAGATCGAGCCAAAATGTGAGTTCTGATGGATCTCCACGTCAGAAATATCAAATATCCTTGCCAGAAGATATAAGTCTATCAGCCGGAGAGTTGGACTGAGAAAGCAGGAGACGAAGTGATGATCATAAAAGAGCAGAGTTTGTTGAATAATCTTAGTTGCACATGTTTCAATGCTCAGAGTCCGTCCAGATGTTACACCACTCAATGCTCTGGCTTCATCTGACCAGTACATTTCCAACAAGTGTTATTATACCAAGAGAAAAACAATGGAGAATTACTGCTTCACAACATCGTCCTGCGACGATAAAAACCTTGAGACATTCTGTGATCTCCTACTCGTGAAGACAAACATCCCTTCAAACACACAATCATAAGATTCAACAACAAGAGCAAGCAAATGAGGGAAATAAGTCATATAACACATCAAATGAACAATAATAATCACATTATTAAATGATAAGTGAAGGAAATCAAATAATCATAATCATTTGAATACATGAATGACTAATGAAGTGAAGTTACTAAACGTAATTTCGTGAGGAAGTACGCCCATCTAATCTTCCAATTAATTCCAAGGTATAAAACCAGCAGCTTACCTCTTCCCATTGTTAGTTCTTGCAGCATTTGGCCCGTCCTAATCTGCATGACTGACTTCGCTGCTCATTTTCACCTGTTGATCACCCAGGTCGCCGGTCTCTCCGCTCCACCACAGCCCAGCGCAAAACACCTCTCTCCTCCTCAATCTAACGTAGATCATCACAGGGCTCGGTCGATCCTCGTAGTGATGCATCGAGGCCATCATCAATATCATTGTAAATCCTCTTCAGCAGCAAGCCCTTCCGTACCTCCTGTCGAGAAATGGTCCGTCAATCGCGCATTAGGAATTCAAAAACGCAACTTCTCGATCTGCTCGTGCGCTCTCAACAAAACTCACGCCGCATTCAGCGTCCTCACAGCACCAGGCAAACATCAACGCAAGTAACTGCACGATCCATACGGTCCGCCTCAGTTTCAGCCGGCAGCAGCCGCCACCGTAGCTTTTCTCGTCCGCCGCTCATTCCGGCCGTCAGTCTATCGCGGCCGCAGACGTTAGTTCCGTGGCTGCTCGCAATAGTTCCACAGCTCTCCGACAGTGACTGTTAGCTTTCCTCCTCCCACAGGTGAGTATAGCTTCTTCTGTCCACGTTTCCAATATTTCTGTTCCTTCTCAGTTAAATCCATCTAGCAATGGAATCCCAGATAGCACACATACATCTCGGAGACGTCTATTTGATGTGCGTGTTTACATCTGGAAGACATATTTTTTTTTAGAGTGTTTGCTCATCTGCAATACGTCTATTGGACGTTTCCTGTCAGATGTCAAATAGACGTTTAAACAATGTCTTTAAGATGTTTATGATTTAGAATGTATGAAAAACTGACATCTTAAAGACGTCTATCAGATGTTTGTAAACAGCAGATGCTTTCCAGATTAAGTGATCATTAACAGACATCTTGCAGACGTACGTGTGCTATATGGGATAAGTACAAATTTGAGGCTACCTGTGCAAATGCCACTACTCCCATTCCCCCCCACCCCCACCCCCCTCCCCCTTCCATTCCTCTCTCCTCCGCTATCAGAGCAGACCCAAGCGTGAGGCTGCCTCCGCAAACGGTCATGCCTCCCTTTCCCCCTCTCATTAATTTCTCCTCTGCTATCGGCACAGACCCAAGCGTGAGGCTGCCTCCGCAAACGGTCATGCCTCCCTTTCCCTTTCCCCCTCTCATTAATTTCTCCTCTGCTATCGGCACAGACCCAAGCGTGAGGCTGCCTCCGCAAACGGTCATGCCCCCCTTTCCATTCCCCCCTCTCATTAATTTCTCCTCTGCTATCGGCACAGACCTAAGCGTGAGGCTGCCTCCGCAAACGGTCATGCCTCCCTTTCCCTTTCCCCCTCTCATTAATTTCTCCTCTGCTATCGGCACAGACCCAAGCGTGAGGCTGCCTCCGCAAACGGTCATGCCCCCCTTTCCATTCCCCCCTCTCATTAATTTCTCCTCTGCTATCGGCACAGACCTAAGCGTGAGGCTGCCTCCGCAAACGGTCATGCCCCCCTTTCCATTCCCCCCTCTCATTAATTTCTCCTCTGCTATCGGCACAGACCCAAGCGTGAGGCTGCCTCCGCAAACGGTCATGTCCCCCTTTCCATTCCCCCCTCTCATTAATTTCTCCTCTGCTATCGGCACAGACCCAAGCGTGAGGCTGCCTCCGCAAACGGTCATGTCCCCCTTTCCATTCCCCCCTCTCATTAATTTCTCCTCTGCTATCGGCACAGACCTAAGCGTGAGGCTGCCTCCGCAAACGGTCATGCCCCCCTTTCCATTCCCCCCTCTCATTAATTTCTCCTCTGCTATCGGCACAGACCCAAGCGTGAGGCTGCCTCCGCAAACGGTCATGCCCCCCTTTCCATTCCCCCCTCTCATTAATTTCTCCTCTGCTATCGGCACAGACCCAAGCGTGAGGCTGCCTCCGCAAACGGTCATGCCCCCCTTTCCATTCCCCCCTTTCATTAATTTCTCCTCTGCTATCGGCACAGACCTAAGCGTGAGGCTGCCTCCGCAAACGGTCCTGCCACCCCCTCTCTTTCCTTTTTCTGCCGCCGTTGGAGCTGATCCAAGCGTGGGGTTGCCAGAGCATTAGCCCTGGAGGCGGACCCAGTTCCTCCCTATTCAGAATTGTTATTCCAGTAACTGTAACACCTCATGTCTGGATTCAATATTTTAAGCCAGAACACTGCAATCCTACTGGACAGCTTGGAGAGTTTGAAACAATTCCATTCCTCCTACAACCAGTTTTTTCCAACTTTTTTCCTCCTTTCAAATTCTTCATTCATCTCATATCGCAACCAGATTAAGTCCGTCCAACCTAGTACCATCAAAGTCTATCTCAGCGGCATTCAATTTTTCTAATCTACGGCCATCCATCCAACCATCTCCGATCTCCAAGTTTTAAACGAGGACACCATCCGTTTCCTCATCAATGCAGCAAAACTGATCATTTTAAAAACGGCCATTTCATCCATATCTTCAATCTCCTGACACCCATTCAGCCATATCAATATCTTTCTTTCTCCCTTGCACACAGGGAGGTTCAGATCTCTTCTCAGCTCGACCCGCTGTTCATTGATGAGAACAACCTTCCTGTCATCAGGCATTGGTTTCATAAAAAGCTTAAGCACATCCTCACCCACTCTGGTATCCAAGCTCACTTGTATTCATCTCACTCCTTCCACATAGGAGCAGCCACCATCGCAGCCAAAAGGACTGCCAGACCATCAAATTAAACTTCCGGGTTGGTGGTCCTCAGATGCCTTTCAAACTTACATTCGTTCCGACCTCAGCCCCATCAAACAAGCCACCTAACTCTCTACTCTTAAGATGGTTTCCCCACGAAACTCAATCCAACCGATGCCTGCAAACCTCTCTGGATTCGATGCTGTGCTCATAAATTTGATGCTGCTGCAGGGTTTGGCTTTATTTTGATACTGCCGCTGCAGGGCTCCACCATTTGATACTGCTGCCGCAGTGCCTCACAAATTTGATATTGCCGCTGCAGTGCTCCACCATTTGATACTGCTGCTGCAGTGCCTCGCAAATTTGATATTGCCGCTGCAGTGCTCCACCATTTGATACTGCTGCAGTGCCTCGCAAATTTGATATTGCCGCTGCAGTGCTCCACCATTTGATACTGCTGCCGCAGTGCCTCACAAATTTGATATTGCCGCTGCAGTGCTCCACCATTTGATACTGCTGCTGCAGTGCCTCGCAAATTTGATATTGCCGCTGCAGTGCTCCACCAATTTGATACTTCTGCCGCAGTGCCTCGCAAATTTGATACTGCCGCTGCAGTGCTCCACCTTTTGATACTGCCGCTGCAGTGCTCCACCAATTTGATACTGCTGCTGTAGTGTTTGGCTTTACTTGATACTGCCGCTGCAGTGCTCCACCAATTTGATACCGCTGCTGCAGTGTTGTGCTCCGCTTGAGGCTGCAGTGCTCCGCTTGGTGCTGCAGTGCTCCGCCAATTTTATACTGCCGCTGCAGTACTCCACCAATTTGATACCGCTGCTGCAGTGTTGTGCTTTGCTTGAGGCTGCAGTGCCCCGCTTGATGCTGCAGTGCTCCGCTTGGTGCTGCAGTGCTCCACCATTTGATACTGCCGCTGCAGTGCTCCACCAATTTGATACTGCTGCCGCAGTGCTCCACCAATTTGATACTGCCGCTGCAGTGCTCCACCATTTGATACTGCTGCCGCAGTGCTCCACCAATTTGATACTGCCGCTGCAGTGCTCCACCATTTGATACTGCTGCCGCAGTGCTCCACCAATTTGATACTGCCGCTGCAGTGCTCCACCATTTGATACTGCTGCCGCAGTGCTCCACCAATTTGATACTGCCGCTGCAGTGCTCCACCAATTTGATACTGCTGCTGCAGTGCCTCGCAAATTTGATACTGCTGCTGTAGTGTTTGGCTTTACTTGATACTGCCGCTGCAGTACTCAACCAATTTGATACCGCTGCTGCAGTGTTGTGCTTTGCTTGAGGCTGCAGTGCTCCGCTTGGTGCTCCGCCAATTTGATACTGCTGCTGCAGTACTCCACCAATTGATACCGCTGCTGCAGGGTTTTCGCTTGATGCTGCAGTGCTTCGCTTGATGCTGCAGTGCCCCGCTTGATGCTGCAGTGCTCCGCCAATTTGATACTGCCGCTGCAGTACTCCACCAATTTGATACCGCTGCTGCAGTGCTCCGCTAATTTGATGCTGCAGGGTTTTGCTTTACTTGATACCGCTGCTGCAGGGTTTTCGCTTGATGCTGCAGTGCTCCACCATTTGATACTGCCGCTGCAGTGCTCCACCAATTTGATACTGCTGCCGCAGTGCTCCACCAATTTGATACTGCCGCTGCAGTGCTCCACCATTTGATACTGCTGCCGCAGTGCTCCACCAATTTGATACTGCCGCTGCAGTGCTCCACCAATTTGATACTGCTGCTGCAGTGCCTCGCAAATTTGATACTGCTGCTGTAGTGTTTGGCTTTACTTGATACTGCCGCTGCAGTACTCAACCAATTTGATACCGCTGGTGCAGTGTTGTGCTTTGCTTGAGGCTGCAGTGCTCCGCTTGGTGCTGCAGTGCTCCACCAATTTTATACTGCCGCTGCAGTACTCCACCAATTGATACCGCTGCTGCAGGGTTTTCGCTTGATGCTGCAGCGAAGTCCAGCCGAGCCCGCACTTCACGCCAAATCTGCCGAAGCCAAGGCAGTATGCGTCATGCCCCTAAGACTGATAGCCCCTGAGACTGAGAGCGTCATGCTCACCAAGCTAGAGCCTTCATCGCTGGTCCTGTCCAGCTCAGAGCCCTCTTCATCGCTGGTCCTGTCCAGCTCAAAGCCCTCTTCACCGCTGGTCCTGTCAAGCCCAGAGACAGAGCTTCACGTCACTTCTGCCGTTCCTGAGAGAGAGCTTCACGTCACTTCTGCCGATCCAGAGACAGAGCTTCACGTCACTTCTGCCGATCCAGAGACTGAGCTTCACGTCACTTCTGCCGATCCAGAGACTGAGCTTCACGTCACTTCTGCCGATCCAGAGACAGAGCTTCACGTCACTTCTGCCGATCCAGAGACTGAGCTTCACGTCACTTCTGCCGATCCAGAGACAGAGCTTCACGTCATGTCTGCTGATCCAGAGACAGAGCTTCACGTCACTTCTGCCAATCCAGAGACTGAGCTTCACGTCACGTCTGCCCGTCAAGAGTCTCGTCCCGCCGAGCCTGAATCTGTTCCTCTTCCTCTTCCCGTGTCTGTGTCTTCGGACAAGATGGCCGACTCCGAGCCAGTGTCTCCGTACAAGATGGCCGACTCCGAGCCAGTGTCTCCGTACAAGATGGCCCCCACCGAGCCAGTGTCTCCGTACAAGATGGCCGCCGCCGAGCCAGTGTCTCCGTACAAGATGGCCGCCGCCGAGCCAGTGTCTCCGTACAAGATGGCCGCCGCCGAGCCAGTGTCTCCGTACAAGGTGGCCGCCGCCGAGCTAGTGTCTCCGTACAAGATGGCCGCCGCCGAGCCAGTGTCTCCGTACAAGATGGCCGCCGCCGAGCCAGTGTCTCAGGACAAGATGGTCTTCGCCGAACCAGTGTCCCAGGACAAGATGGTCTTCGCCGAACCAGTGTCCCAGGACAAGATGGTCTTCGCCGAACCAGTGTCCCAGGACAAGATGGTCTTCTCGGAGCCGGTGTCTGTTCCTCTTCCTGAGCCGGTGTCTGTTCCTCTTCCTGAGCCGGTGTCTGCTCCTGTTCCTGAGCCGGTGTCTGCTCCTGTTCTTGAGCCGGTGTCTGTTCCTGTTCCTGAGCCGGTGTCTGCTCCTGTTCCTGACACGGTGTCTGTTCCTGTTCCTGAGCCGGTGTCTGTTCCTGTTCCTGAGCCGGTGTCTGTTCCTGTTCCTGAGCCGGTGTCTGCTCCTGTTCCTGACACGGTGTCTGTTCCTGTTCCTGAGCCGGTGTCTGTTCGTGTTCCTGAGCCGGTGTCTGGTCCTGAGCCGGTGTCTGGTCCTGTTTCTGAGCCGGTGTCTGTTCCTGTGCCATGGTCTCCTCCCTGGCCGCCTGAAGGGTCGTCTCCTCCCTGGCCGCCTGAAGGGTCGTCTCCGCCCTGGTCGCCTGCACAGCCTGATCCGCCCTGGTCGCCAGCACAGCCTGATCCGCCATGGTCGCCTGCACAGCCTGATCCGCCGTGGCCTCCCAGCTTGCCGCAGTCTCCAGGTCGTTATTCGCTCCACGGGCCTGGCCCTCCATCCCGCCCCCGGGTCCGCCTCCGCTCCTCCTCCCTCCGTGACAGTTTTAGGAGCGTCTGGAATCCGCTCCTTAAAGGGGGGGCTATGTAATGATCACCAGCTGGAGTGCCCTTGAGAGCCACCAGAGGGCACTCCACACATAAGACTATTATCACTCACAAACTACATTTCCCATAACTCACTGCCCGGACTCATCATCACTTATCACTAATCACATTCACCTGTCCCTCATTCACTGATTGCATTCACCTGTGTCTCACCATCCTGTTAGTATCTGTCTATTTATACCATGGTCATGCATTCACACTCCGCGAAGTCTTGTTTAGTGTTACGCTGCAATTCCGAGCATTCTCCTGTTTTCTTGTCTCCTGGTTTTCTTGTTTTGGATTTCTTGCCCTGTTCCCTGGATTACTCTCTTGCCTCTGGTCCCTGCCTGTTTTGTTTGTTTGTTCATTTCTTTGTTTGGACTGCCTGTCTGTGTATGACCATTGCCTGTACTTTGGATTACGCCTCTGGATTGCCCTCAAATAAAGCTGTGATTGGATCCACCTTCGAGTCTCGGAGCAGTTCGTAACAGTATGGTTGCTTTCTTCAAATAAAACACAGGTTGTTGTTGAAAACCTTTAGATCCGTCAGCAGTATTAAAGTGAGATCTGTGTGACTCTTTATTATTTTATATCATTGTTGTATCAGAGAGAAATATAAACTTACAAATAAGATTTTAAAAATCTGACACTGAAAGAGAGCAGAAGCTCAAATAATCATCAGTATTTATTATGACAAAAACACACTTGAAGAATCTTTAAAGTTCAGCGTTCTGCTTTAGATTCAAGCACTTCCTGAAAAAGATGAACATATGAAGCCATAAATTAATAAATCTCACAGATATTAATATATGCAAATCAGTTTGTGAGGAATGACATCATCAATCATGTACCTGATGTGTGAATATGAGCTTGATCTCGTTCAGCTCTTCTGGATCTGATGTCATAAACCACAATCATGACAGTAGCCACGCCCACCAGAGCAGCGAGGACCAATCGGATCACAGCTTCGGTGGGACCACAACAGTGGACAGAGCCTGAGGAATAAAAACATCAAACTGAGATCAGCTCAGTCAATAAACGCTAATATCAGCGCTGACATCAACTAATATCAGCGTTGCTGCCGCACCTGAACATGTGTGACAGAGTTGAGTGATGTCCAGATGTTGAGTCTGGTGGCTGATGGGATTGTTCAGCACACAGCTGTAGGTGTTTTTATCCTGATATTCCACCTCCAGAGGTAGAGAGAGACTGATGCTGAGATCAGACACACTGATGTTGGACAATAAACTGTTTCCTTTGTACCAGGAGAGAGTCACATGACTCACATTCACCACTGAACACACCAATGAACAATATGAGGATGATGATGATGATGAAGAACATTGAGAAGAGTTCCTGCTGATGACAGGAACAGGCAGACGAGCTGGAAAACATCAGAGAATAAAGAGAAATGAGGAGGAATGAAGATATTCAAGCAGACGAGGAAGAAACATCGAGAGGAACGAAGATGATCAAAAGTAGAACATTTCAAACAATTTGATAGAAAGTTCAATATAAACCTGCTGTTAATGTAAAAGAGTAAGAGAATTAGTCATTTTAACTCATTATTCATGATAAGATACTTCTTTAGATCTCGCTGTAATAAATAAAACATGTGAAACTGATATTTAACTCACCGTAGACTGAGAGACGGAAATCAGAAAACCAGTATCTGTTGATCCGTAGTTCATAATCTCCAGCATGTTTGATTGTGATGTTTGTGATGGTCAGAGATCCAGTTTGATTGTCCAGCTTCAGTCTGTCTCTGAATCTCCCATCAAGAACATCATCATATACAGTGAAGCTGTCGGCCCGTTTATTGATTTCAACGATTACAGTGGGTTTATATCCAAACCTCCACTGAATCTCATCATCATCATAATCATAATGATCCTTCACTTCAGTGAGACGAGACTCTAGAGTGACTGAATCTCCCTCCGTCACTGACACTGGTTCAAAATGAAACCGTCCTGAAGAACCTGAAGAGTTTTTCACAGATTAAAGCTTTAAAATCTCTTGATGTTGGTTTGATGAAGCTTCACTAAAATATTTTTATTCATTTAAATGTGAAGTGAATAATATTCTGCAGGACAAAGACAAAAGATGATGAATGAAAAGAGAAATAGATTAATATATGGAACAATAACTAAATAAAAATGGTAAATGGTAAATGGACTGCATTTATATAGCGCTTTTAACAGACCAATGGCCTTCCAAAGCGCTTTACACATTGCCTCACATTCACCCATTCACACACCGACGGCAATGTCTGCCATGCAAGGCGCCATCCAGCTCGTCGGGAGCAGCTGGGGTTAGGTGTCTTGCTCATGGACACCTCGACACTTGGTCAGGTGGAACCGGGGATCGAACCACCAACCTTCCGGTTTGTAGCCAACCTACATGAACCACTGAGCCACTGCCGCCCCAAAAAGACACTTTAATGTTTAATGTCACACTAAAACTAATGCTGTTGAGTATTTGAGCTTCATATTTACTTTATTTTATTGAATCTATCCATAATAACTGAATATAGACCTGAATTCAAACTTGATCTGACAGTAAAATCACAGATGAATTATTTCTATATGAGAATAACTGTGAATGTTAAATCTCTGTCAATCTTTTTAACCAGTCATTTATTACAGAAGCGACTGAAGCCATAAAAACACATTTATTGTTATTATTAATATGAAAAGACAAACTCAAAACAGACCGTTTGATTGTTTGACCGTTTGACTGTTTGTTTGTTTGTTTGTTTGTCTGTTTGTCTGTTTGTTTGACTGTCTGTTTGTTTGTTTGTTTGTTTGTTTGTTTGTCTGTTTGTTTGACTGTCTGTTTGAGTGTCTGTTTGTTTGTTTGTTGTTTGTCTGTTTGACTGTTTGTTTGTTTGTTTGTTTGTTTGTCTGTTTGGCGGTTTGTTTGTTTGACTGTTTGGCGGTTTGTTTGTTTGTCTGTTTGACGGTTTGTCTGTTTGACTGTTTGTTTGTTTTTTTGTTTGTCTGTTTGGCGGTTTGTTTGTTTGACTGTTTGGCGGTTTGTTTGTTTGACTGTGTGTTTGTCTGTTTGTTTGTCTGTTTGTTTGTTTGTTTGACTGTTTGTTTTTTTGTCTGTTTGTTAGACTGTTTTTGTCTGTTTGACTGATTGTTAATCTGTTTGTTTGTTTGTCTGTTTGTTTCACTTTTAGTTTGTTTGTCAGTTTGTCTGTTTGTTTGAATGTGTGTTTGTCTGTTTGTTTGTCTGTATGTTTGTTTGTTTGTCTGTTTGTTTGTTTGTCTGTTTGTTTGACTGTGTGTGTGTTTGTCTGTATGTTTGTTTGACTGTTTGTCTGTTTGTTTGTTTGACTGTTTGTTTGCTTGTCTGACTGTTTGTTTGTCTGTTTGTTTGACTGTTTGTCTGTTTGTTTGACTGTTTGTTTGTGTGATTGTTTGTTTGTCTGTTTGACTGTTTGTTTGTCTGCTTGTTTGTTTGTCTGTCTGTTTGACTATTTGTTTGACTGTTTGTTTGTTTGTCTGTTTGGCGGTTTGTTTGTTTGTCTGTTTGGCGGTTTGTTTGTTTGACTGTTTGTTTGTCTGTTTGTTTGACTGTGTGTTTGTCTGTTTGTTTGTCTGTCTGTTTGTTTGCTTGTTTGTTTGTTTGACTGTTTGTTTGTTTTTTTGTCTGTTTGTTAGACTGTTTTTGTCTGTTTGACTGATTGTTAATCTGTTTGTTTGTTTGTCTGTTTGTTTGACTTTTAGTTTGTTTGTCAGTTTGATTGTTTGTTTGAATGTTTGATTGTTTATCTGTTTGTTTGTCTGTTTGTTTTTTTGTTTGTTTGTCTGTTTGTTTGACTGTGTGTGTGTTTGTCTGTTTGTTTGTTTGACTGTTTGTCTGTTTGTTTGACTGTTTGTCTGTTTGTTTGACTGTTTGTTTGCTTGTCTGACTGTTTGTTTGACTGTTTGTTTGTCTGTTTGTTTGACTGTTTGTCTGTTTGTTTGACTGTTTGTTTGTTTGTCTGTCTGTCTGTTTGTCTGTTTGTTTGTTTGACTGTTTGTCTGTTTGTTTGACTGTTTGTTTGCTTGTCTGACTGTTTGTTTGACTGTTTGTTTGTCTGTTTGTTTGACTGTTTGTTTGCTTGTCTGACTGTTTGTTTGACTGTTTGTTTGTCTGTTTGTGTGCTTGTTTGTTTGTCTGTTTGACTGTTTGTTTGTTTGTTTGTTTGTCTGTCTGTTTGTCTGTTTGACTGTTTGTTTGACTGTTTGTTTGTTTGTTTGTCTGTTTGTTTTTGTCTGTTTGTTTGTATGTTTGTTTGACTGTTTGTCTGTTTGTTTGACTGTTTGTTTGTCTGCTTGTTTGTTTGTCTGTTTGACTGTTTGTTTGTTTGTTTGTTTGTCTGTTTGTTTGACTGTGTGTTTGTCTGTTTGACTGTTTGTTTGTCTGTTTGTTTTTGTCTGTTTGTTTGTATGTATGTTTGTTTGTCTGTCTGTCTATTTGTTTGTTTGCTTGTTTGTCTGGTTGTTTGACTGTTTGTTTGTGTGCTTGTTTGTTTGTCTGTTTGACTGTTTGTTTGTCTGCTTGTTTGTTTGTTTGTCTGTTTGACTGTTTGTTTGTTTGTTTGTCTGTCTGTTTGTCTGTTTGACTGTTTGTTTGACTGTTTGTTTGTTTGTTTGTCTGTTTGGCGGTTTGTTTGTTTGTCTGTTTGGCGGTTTGTTTGTTTGACTGTTTGTTTGTCTGTTTGTTTGACTGTTTGTTTGTCTGTCTGTTTGTTTGCTTGTTTGTTTGTTTGACTGTTTGTTTGTTTTTTTGTCTGTTTGTTAGACTGTTTTTGTCTGTTTGACTGATTGTTAATCTGTTTGTTTGTTTGTCTGTTTGTTTGACTTTTAGTTTGTTTGTCAGTTTGATTGTTTGTTTGAATGTGTGTTTGTCTGTTTGAGTGTTTATCTGTTTGTTTGTCTGTTTGTTTTTTTGTTTGTTTGTCTGTTTGTTTGACTGTGTGTGTGTTTGTCTGTTTGTTTGTTTGACTGTTTGTCTGTTTGTTTGACTGTTTGTTTGCTTGTCTGACTGTTTGTTTGACTGTTTGTTTGTCTGTTTGTTTGACTGTTTGTCTGTTTGTCTGTTTGTTTGTCTGTTTGTTTGTTTGTCTGTCTGTTTGTCTGTTTGTTTGTTTGACTGTTTGTCTGTTTGTTTGACTGTTTGTTTGCTTGTCTGACTGTTTGTTTGACTGTTTGTTTGTCTGTTTGTTTGACTGTTTGTTTGCTTGTCTGACTGTTTGTTTGACTGTTTGTTTGTCTGTTTGTGTGCTTGTTTGTTTGTCTGTTTGACTGTTTGTTTGTTTGTTTGTTTGTCTGTCTGTTTGTCTGTTTGACTGTTTGTTTGACTGTTTGTTTGTTTGTTTGTCTGTTTGTTTTTGTCTGTTTGTTTGTATGTTTGTTTGACTGTTTGTCTGTTTGTTTGACTGTTTGTTTGTCTGCTTGTTTGTTTGTCTGTTTGACTGTTTGTTTGTTTGTTTGTCTGTTTGTTTGACTGTGTGTTTGTCTGTTTGACTGTTTGTTTGTTTGTTTGTCTGTTTGTTTGACTGTGTGTTTGTCTGTTTGACTGTTTGTTTGTTTGTTTGTCTGTTTGTTTTTGTCTGTTTGTTTTTGTCTGTTTGTTTGTTTGTCTGTTTGACTGTTTGTTTGTTTGTTTGTTTGTCTGTTTGTCTGTTTGACTGTTTGTTTGACTGTTTGTTTGTTTGTTTGTCTGTTTGTTTTTGTCTGTTTGTCTGTTTGTTTGACTGTTTGTCTGTTTGTTTGACTGTTTGTTTGTCTGCTTGTTTGTTTGTCTGTTTGACTGTTTGTTTGTTTGTTTGTCTGTTTGTTTGACTGTGTTTGTCTGTTTGACTGTTTGTTTGTTTGTTTGTCTGTTTGTTTTTGTCTGTTTGTCTGTCTGTCTGTCTGTTTGTTTGTTTGCTTGTTTGTCTGTTGTTTGTATCTGCTGATTATGTCACACTCTGAAGTGTCACTTTAAGCTCCAGCTCAACTTCCTTTAGATCCTGTTTGATGGTGTTCTTCTCAAAAGTGTCCGTGTTGAGAAGTTAAAAATGTTACTTTACTTAAACTAACATTTAAATCTTGAGGTCCTGTGAGACTCAAACCAGTGTATCATATTTCACTATCATTGAGATACTATTATATTTTATCAATGTTTTGAACTGATGCAATGAATTTTCATTGTAGTTGAAGTTTTAGTAATTCTGTTGTGTGTTTTTGTGATTGTTAGTAGTTTTGGTTTTTTTAGGCCCTGTGTAGTTTTTATTCATTTTATTTCAGCTTTAGTTATTTTAGTACATCAAGTTAAACTACATTGAGAAATGTTTCCTCGTCAACTAGCTGCAATAAAACGTTTTTCGTATTTGATTTAATTTGCGTGAACATTTATATTATTGAACTTCTCTGGTTTGAGTTTGAGTTTCAACCTTCAGTCTCTTGTTCTCAGTTCAAGCTGACTCCATACAGCACTGATGAAGAGGAATATAGAAAGACATTAAAAATCAGTCATCAAAAATCCTGTCCAGCTCTTCTGGATCTGATGTCATAAACCAGAACAACAACAGCCCCGCCCACCAGAGCAGAGACAACCAATCAGGTCACAGCTTCTGTCAAGACAAGTCATAATCTTTTCTCTCTTTTCCTCATTTCATAAGGATTATCTAATAGTGTAAAACATATACTGTTATACTGGACATGAACATGTTTATTTTATTAAATGAATTTGATATATTTATAAAAGGTCCTGTTTTTTCTTTGATTGTGTTTACAGTGTGCAATATAACATGTGTTCATGTTTCGCGTGTAAAAACACAGTATTTTTCACACAATTTACTCATCTGTGTACCGCTGTTCTCACTGTCCTAAAAACGGCTGATGAGTTCCTTGTTCTATGAAGTCCCTCCTTCAGAAATACGTAACGAGTTCTGATTGTGCCAGCGGTTCCTGTGTTGTGATTGGACAGCAGTTTAGCGCACGTTGCACAGAAAGGTCCCGCCTCTTAACGGGAGATGTATGCGCTCAATGATCTCTACAGCGTCCCTGGGAAAGCCAATCAAAGGTGATTTGACTCCGGGATGAAAATAACAGCGTCTCGACGACATGGCGACAAACACACTCAAACGCAACACTTCCTCTTCTCCACGCAACACTTCCTCTTCTCCACGTGGCAGAGCAACAGTAGAGGGATGTAGTCCAAACCGGCCGTTCGCTGTAGGCTTTGAAAGGGAACTTCTGTTAAATAAAATATCTCGCTTGGCATTGAACTTTGAGCTTTATAATTTTACAGGTATTATTTATGCTCTAACAGCAACATTACACACTAACTAAAGTTTGAACAGTGGGATCACGAAGAACGGGACCTTTAAAAATGTTCCTAAATGTTAATCTTCTGTTGGCATTATGTTCTGTCCTAGCTAGTAATGGGCTATATTAGCTTAAACATCCACACATTGCATTGTAACAGGGTTTGACAGCTTCTACTGTTTAATGCTAGAAGGCTCGGGACATGGCCGACATCGGGCCGTCACTGAGCGTCGTCCGGCCTGTTTCTGAGGTGTGTTCTGAACCGTCAGCACCAGTCAGACCTCACTGCTCTGCTGTCAACTGCTTTCAATGGAAATAGCTAAAACTGATCGCTAAATGTCGCTAGATGACATCATACTGAGGAGTCTCAGGAACTAGATGAGGGATTTTCTGGATTTTAAAATGGCTCCCTTCAGGTGACACCAATAAACCGGTTAATGGCAGGTGAGCTACCAGGAAACTGCTGTGGTGAACATCAGTTAGGATGGCATTCCAGAGACCAGTTTATGGCAAGGCCCCTCTCTAACTACCGGTGTGGAGGAAGATGTGCCACACTGTGATTGGACCCTTGGTGAATGAACATAATCAAATGTTCAACAACATCAGATAAGTGTCACGGAAGATGCCAAGACAACTGCCAGATACCTCTTACTGGACAGGAAGGGGGACCTCCTGCACCCACCACCACCAAGGAGAGGACTCTCATTGGTCTAAAAGTTGACTTTAACCACCAAACTCATTCCTAAGGGTTAGGCAAGAGCTGCCATAAAAATTCCTTCAGGACCTCCTGGATGCAGCAGCAAAAGAGAGGCCACAGAGATCTATCTAAATCCATTCATACATGTTTGGAGGCCTTAAATGTATATAAACTGCAACTCTTCCACGTCATCTTCACACAAAGCACTGTTTATGTTAATGGTCATTGACTGTAAACGCAACAGTCCACGGGACAGATACATTAACAGATAAACAAATGCACGGACGATGACTTAACCGTTTCTTATCATGTTTGGTCTCTATCTGTTCCATATGATGCCTTTTATATTTTAAAAGAGGTTTGGTAAAGAAATAATGCATGAGTAAAACATTAAAGACATTGTCTTGACATGCCACTTTATGCTATGCAAATGAGTTCCACACTAGGGTGGGCAACATCGGGGCTACTTCGGACATCAGTGGCCAATCACACTCCAGGATTGGAAAGGCGCCGGATTTCAATCTCCTCCTCATCAGAAAGGGATAAATATGTCCCCCGGGTAGACACACCCTTGTTCTGCGTTTCTAACCCGACGGGGAAGGAGACACTAACAGACACATCACGTCCTGAGTTTCTGACCTGACGAGG
The DNA here is from genome assembly GCA_023566225.1 of Romanogobio albipinnatus. Lineage (NCBI taxonomy): Eukaryota > Metazoa > Chordata > Actinopteri > Cypriniformes > Gobionidae > Romanogobio > Romanogobio albipinnatus. Next base: position 36,350,060 of record CM042263.1, read on the forward strand.
AAAGAGACTACAAGACGGTTGAGGTTAAGCTTTTGCGAGCAAAACCTTTTATATTGCTTTCGGCTGTACTCTAGCTGCAAGAAGGGCTCTCTCACTGAGAGATCTTATCTGACCCTTTCGACTCCTCCAGCAGCACAGCCCAGTCCCCCAAGGACCTCTGAATCGGCAGACATTGCCTGTCCCACACGGCTCCTCAGAGACGCAGCCAGCCTGCAACGGACCCTGTGGAGATTCAACTGACCCAGCTGCCTGGTCCATTTCCTAAGGATCCTCTCGGCGCAACCAAAGTTCTGCATCCTTCAGCCCAGCGTGGCAACGACTACTGGATCGCATCTTTGCGCCCCCCCACTGCACGCTACCCGCATAACCAGTGGAAGACGTCTCTACTGCCGGACCGATCACCCGACTGTGTGGAACGTAAATATAAACTTACCAAACCTCTGTCTAGAGACCTTGGCATTAGTTTATACATGCAGCATATGTTTTGCTAACCTGCTTAGATAACAGTTACCGGAGGTCAGCTTGTTACAAATAATAGGTTTATTATTTGTTTAATGATAAATAATCATTTATTTATCACCATTTGCTAGAACCATTAGGTGGCTTCCATAGGAAGCATTCCCATTCTCTTCCATTGCTACATTCTGTTCAACAGCATTGCATTTATCCATTCTGTGTTCACATCATTTATCAGTTTTATTGTTTCACTCATTACTTTTATTTTTGGTTATTAGTTTACTATCCTTTAGAAGTGTATATTCATTACTAGCATTATTAATCATTGAAGTATTTACTCTTGCATATCTATTGTTAATAAACTTAATTCATTTTATTACACTGTGTCTTCATTGTGTTGATGATCAAAGACTCTACTAGTTATCCAGACTCACAAATCCTTCAGATAAATCAGCTGACCAACTCCCTCTAATTTACATTAATTCTGAATTATTGAACCGCTCCTTTGGGAGTGTTCTTATATTGTTAAGATAGTATTCTTAGCTGGTGCCCCGTATCAAAAAGGGGGAGGGGTCATCTGATACACTCATAACCACAACTTAATTAAGTGACACGTGATCTAAAAATCACTGACGTCATCGGTGAATTGAGTAATAATCACTACACTGCAACACAACACAGATTAAAACACTCACACATGACAAGGTGACTTACGGAAAAAGTCGCTAAAGGGATGGGAAAGTCACTCAATCTAGTCACAAGATCGCTGAATTGGCAACACTGCCTCTTTGGGTTATTTTGGCCGATTGAACATGTTGAATCGAGAAGAGAAAGCGATCTGATTGGCTGTTCAGTTTAGCGAACGACAGTCATCTTTCGTCACCGCTAGTTCTTTTATGTCATCTTGATGTGTCACGGCCTTAAGAGTGAGAGTGACGAATACATTTTATTCATCAGTAATGCTGTCAAAGTAAAATACTGACTGAAATATGCTGTCATAAATCCGCAAATAATGATGAAAGTTACAGTACAGACAATCTGCAGTCGCTGAAACTCAACGCATGTGTTTCGTCAGACGGCACCAGGGCTCGACATTAACACACACCAACTAAAGTTAAGTCTCTGTTAAACTGCTGTAACCCTGTGCATGTGTGATTATAACTATTTTTACCCTCAGAAAAGATCTTGAACTGAAAAATGCAGTGAAATTCCCTGTAATGTAAATTACACTAGCCACGAAATCCAGAATCAGGAAACTGAAATAATGAGCACTTTAGTTACAGAAGAAATAATCAGAGAAGTAGGAGATTCATTTCATACAGTCAGAGTTGAAGGAACCAGAGACCCAACAGGGACTGAGAATATCAGTTTTGTGATTCTATGTGTTGATGACAACTTTGAGGGTAAAGAACGTCTTGTATCTGTCGCCACCGCAGCTCACAGAGACGCTACAACCAGAACCCAAACAATAATCACAGATCTCACAAAGGACAACGCACGATGAGTAAGAACTCGGAGCATTACTCTGTTGAGGAAACCCTATTCAGTGAAACGCAGACGCCTCCAACTCCACTGACTGTTGACTGCTTTATTATATATGGATATACCGGTGCTTTTCTGTGTCTGTAGTGGATTTCGTGGTAACACTTTATAATAACTCACGCTATGAATCATTAGTAAAGCATTAGTAAATCATCAATTCATCATTTATAAAGCATTCATAGACATAAGCAGTTTATAAATACAGCTGTAAATGCTTTGTTCTTGATTTATAAGCACATCTATAATGTGTTTAATAACTGTATTTCATACTTTATTAATTATCAATTTATCATTTCTAATAAAATATTACATTTACAAACCAGTTATTTAGGTGTTGTGAGTTGTTCATAAGATCATTTAGAAAGTGTGAGTAAATGATTAATAAACGATTTAAATATACATATTATTTATTATTAAATTATTAGTTACTCAGTGTGTTAATAAATGCTTCATTATCATGTATTCATACTGTAATTCATGATTCATTCAGGTAGTTATGAAACATTTAGTAGTTGTCAGTGAACTATTGTTGAACTATCTAAAGTGAGGACTATTTCTGCCTCAAAGCTTTACAAAGGAGATTTAAAGGCTCAGTTATCTTCTCAACAGAGAAAGGAAACAAACAACACAGAGTGATACAGAACATAGAGATATTTATTTCAAGATGCAAAACAAATAAAATCAAAAATAAAGAACAATTTTTATTAGTGGTGGGCATAGACAATTTAGTTTATATTGTTAATTTATTTTAATAATTCGATTTACTTTGATATTTAGTTGAAAAATGTAGAAAAATACAGTGACGAACTCCGCGACGCCCTCCAGTGGCCATCGGAGGGAGCCATCACCAGAGGACTAACACACTCACTCATGCACTACATTTCCCATAACCCGTACCTTGGACTGATTTCACGCCAGCTGTTGCCCATTACCCGGACTATAATAGACTGCCACTCACCTCAGTTCACCACAAAGTCTTGTATTGCCTAGGTGGACATTTCTGTGCGTTACTTTAACCTGTTTGACTGCTTGTTGCCAACTTCTGTTATTCCTGTCTCTCGATACCTGCTGCCTGCCCTTGGATCCTTGCCTGGTTACTCTTCTGTGAACGTTATCTGCCTGTCCTGACCAATTGCCTGTTTTCTGACTACGTTTCTGCCTACCTCTGTTATTGCCTGTTCAGTCTACGTGATGAATCATTACAGATACATTATTTTAATCTAGATTAATCTCACTGTAATCTTGGAATTAATCTAGATTAAAATGGCTCATTTGAATTCTGCCGAAGGCGTTCAGAATGTGTGTGCTCGTAAGTGATCGTTTGTCTTTTTGTAGTTTGAATAATAAATAACTTCTGTCCCTTTAAGACCTGACGCACGGATCCCAAACACTGTTCCTGTGAGCTGGTACGACTGTGTTTACGTTAAAACTCCCCAAGATGGGCATTGAGACATTTGTTGAGTGTATTTGAGCTTTAATAAGATGGAAAAAGGAGCTCATTTTTGCACTTGTATGTCAGAGGCGGCTTTATTACGGTATGTGTGTGTGCGCTTCAGATGTGAGCGCGAAATCTGCGGGAATTAGTAGAATTAACGTTATGAGCAACCCTGCGTGAAATTCAGACCGGTCACACATGAGGAAAAGTCCAACAGAACACGCGTTCGCCATGTTCAGAGGATTAAACGACTGAATGAGAGGAGGCGGTGCGGGTCACTCGCTGTCGGTCGGAGAGGAGAGCGCAGCTGATATCCATACTGTAGAAAATGAGTATCGTATCGTTTCAGATATTTCAGTATCGATACATAGCGAAATATGGACGTTTATGACAACACTAGTAGGCATACACACAGGTTCGAAGACTCGTTCTCTCGCCCCTACAGTGCAATTCGGCTAGGCATACATCCACGCTAAAGTATCAAGGTGAAAGTCATCATAGCTCTCAGTCGCTGCTGCTGGAGGATGAGATAAACCTGGGGATGGTAGAGAGTGATTCCTGTGGCTCCTCCACTGGCTGCTTCCACTGCACTGGCTCTCACTCGCTGCTGCTGCTGGAGGATGAGATAATAAGACAATGTTACCTCCCTCTTTCTTTTCTAACCCTTGCCTGCACCAACTACAGTGGGGATCGAAAGTTTGGGCACCCCAGGTAAAGATTTGTATTAATGTGCATAAAGAAGCCAAGAAAAGATGGAAAAATCTCCAAAAGGCATCAAATTACAGACTAGACATTCTTATAATACGTCAAAAAAAGTTAGATTTTATTTCCATCATTTATACTTTCAAAATAACAGAAAACAAAAAAATGGCGTCTGCAAAAGTTTGGGCACCCTGCAGAGTTAATAGCTTGTACTGCCTCCTTTGGAAAGCTGAGAACTGACAGTGTCATGGATTGTTCTCAATCATTGTCTGGAAAGACCAGGTGATTTCAATCTCAAAGGTTTTAAATGCCCAGACTCATCTGACCTTGCCACAACAATCAGCACCATGGGTTCTTCTAAGCAGTTGTGTAGAAAACTGAAACTGAAAATAGTTGATGCTCACAAAGCAGGAGAAGGCTATAAGAAGATAGCAAAGCGTTTTCAGATGCCAATATCCTCTGTTCGGAATGTAATTATGAAATGGCAGTCATCAGGAACAGTGGAAGTTAAAGCAAGATCTGGAAGACCAAGAAAATATCAGACAGAACAGCTCGCAGGATTGTGAGAAAAGCAAGTCAAAACCCACGTTTGACTGCACAATCCCTCCAGAAAGATCTGGCACACAATGGAGTTGTGGTACACTATTCCACTATAAAGAGACACTTGTACAAATATGGTCTTCATGGAAGAGTCATCAGAAGAAAACCTCTTCTACGTTCTCACCACAAAAATCAGCGTTTGAAGTTTAAATGAACATATGGACAAGCCTGATGCATTCTGGAAACAAGTTCTGTGGACCGATGAGGTTAAAATAGAACTTTCTGGCCGGAATGAGCAAAGGTACGTTTGGAGAAGAAAGGGCACAGAATTGAATGAAAAGAACCTCTGTCCAACTGTTAAGCATAGGGGTGGATCAATCATGCTTTGGGGTTGTATTTCAGCCAGTGGCACAGGGAACATTTCACGAGTAGAAGGAAAAATGGATTCAATAAAATTTCAGCAAATTTTGGACACTAACTTGATGCCATCTGTGAAAAAGCTGAAGTTTAAGAGAGGATGGCTTCTGCAAATGGATAATGATCCTAAACACACCTCAAAATCCACGGTGGATTACATCAAGAGGCGTAAACTGAAGGTTTTGCCATGGCCTTCACAATCTCCTGACCTCAACATAATTGAAAATCTATGGATAGACCTTAAAAGAGCAGTGCGTGACAGACAGCCCAGAAATCTCAAAGAACTGGAAGACTTTTGTAAGGAAGAATGGGCAAAGATACCTCAAACAAGAATTGAAAGACTCTTGGCTGGCTACAAAAAGCATTTACAAGCTGTAATATTTGCCAAAGGGGACAGTACAAGGTATTCACTCTGCAGGGTGTAATTCTGTGTCTGTCCAGCTGGTGTCCTTCACGAGTCTCTTACTACTTAAGATGCACTTTTGAATAGATATAATAATATCATCATCAAATCATACTTCACTGCGTTCACTGCGCTTAGGTTTCTACATCTATGACTATAATCTATAACAGTTAAAGGTTTAGGTTTTGATATGGAAATGATCAAATCATGGACTGCAGTAACAGACAGCGGCAGGAAGAAACAGACACAAACTCTCTGTGTACGAGCGCAGAACAAAACCAATAAAGCTATCGTGTGCGGTGGAGCTCACAGAGACAGAACAGCAACTGCACAGTTCATGTGTGATTCCTAGTGTTCATGAGCTTCATCTGTTCATGAACGGCTCAATCACTTCTTTTTCTTTTTTGGCGCCAGGTTCAGTTCATCAACATTCAATGACATTTACTCTCGTCATTGACTGTCGGCTAAATAAACACATTTTACATCCCTCCCAAAAGCTGACTATCATTTGTAAGCTAGCTTAAACAAACTTAAAGTGTCATGAAAATTCTTACCTTTTACGTTTCTCGAAAGCGCCGAATCCCTCATGGTGAAAAGCTAAATTTTCTTCTTGCAGACTTTGGTCCTCGTTTCAACCATAATTTGTTTCTTATCTTTTTCCAAGCCAACAATCATTGAAGCGGCGACCGCCCGTCATGTTGTCTGTTCATCTGTAGCGTCACTCGCGCAGAATCAGAGCGGCAAGAGAGGCTCGAGCAGAATGAGTGTTTTATGAGAAAGCCAATTAGGCCTTTTCCGACTTATTTCATTTAAAAGGCGAACTATTGTCACATACAAATTATTATGAAAGCTAGCCATTAAAATTTCAAGCAGTTTTAAGCACTTTATCCAAATCCAAACACTTTCCAAACCTTGAAAACTCCACATTAAAGCTCAAGCGTTTTCAAGGATTTCCAGCACCTGTACGAACCCTGTCCATCATTAGTTCATTAATCCCAGACCTGTTTCTGTTCTTCCAATGATCTCCCTGTTATTTAAACCCAGTAATTTATCACATGATACAGAACAGAAACAACAGAAGCCATAAAAACACATTTAAAACTCACCAACCAGAAGACACAGACAGAGCAAAAGTAATTTGAGGAACATTTTCTTCATCGGTTGACTGAAAAGCCCACGATAGTGACTGAACGCCTCAGATTGATCTGAAACACTGAACTGTGATATTTATCTGGTTGTGTGTGAATCCTCCCCCAACCTCAGTCAGTTTCCACTCACACATCCGTCTCCTTTAACATCACGGAAATCAACAAGCTTTTGCTGATCTTACGTTTTCAAATGAATTCTGGCCCTGAATGAAAACTAATATCAGAAGAGTGAAATATTGGATTAGATATCTGGATCTACTGGTGTGTTATTTAGTGCTGTGAGCTGTCAATCATATCTGACCTCTGACCTCTGGCTCTTATTTGACTGTTGATGGCCTCACTTTATTTGCTCACACCCAAATATGGGGCAAATTTAACAAGCTATAATAACTGATCTAGGGCAGTGGTTCTCAAACATGTCCTGGAGTGCCACCAGCCCAGCACGTTTTGTATGTGTCCCTGTATCTGACACACCCATTTCAGGTCTTGCAGTCTCTACTAATGAGCTCATGAGTTGAATCAGGTGTGATAGATGAGGGAGACATACACACTGTGCAGGGCTGGTGGTACTCCAGGACACTGATCTGGGGGGTATTTTAAGCTGAATCTTCACAGACACATTCTGGGGACACCAGTGATTTATATTACATCTTGTGAAAAGGGGCATAATATGTCCCCTTTAATATTATTTCAATACTCAGCATATCGTGAGTCTCTGGCGATGCCCACCCCTATAAACTACTAGTACACTCATAAGTTCACTTGTAGTAAAGATTCAGTACAAAAGATCCAGCAGCCATATCACCCTGTAGCCCAAGACTGGTTTCCCACTGAAGCTAAGCAGGGCTGAGTCTGGTCAGTACACGGATGGGAGACCAACTGGGAAAGCTAGGGGCCAGCAGGGGGCGCTCACCCTGTGGTCTGTGTGGGTCCTAACACCCCAGTACAGTGATGGGGACACAAGCACCGTCCTTCGAATGAGACGTTAAACCGAGATCCTGACTCTCTGTGGTCATTAAAAATCCCCAAAAAGAAGCGGTGTCACCCCGCCATCCTGGCTCAAAGTTGCCCATTGACCCCCATCCATCATGGCCTCCTAATCATCCCCATATATATATACGATTGGCTTCATCACTCTCCTCTCCACCAATCAGCTGGTGTGTGGTGGGCGTTCTGGGGCAATATGGCTGCCGTCGCATCATCAGGTGGTGCTGCACATTGGTGGTGGTTGAGGAGATTCCCCCCTTCTATATGTAAAGCGCTTTGAGTGCCTAGAAAAGCGCTATATAAATGTTACAAATTATAATGAATTATTAATTAAATGATAAACGTAGTTGTGCACTTAAAGTTTACTACTGTTACACTTACACTTAAACATATACTTTTATATACTAAAAGTGGGCCAATTTAGTCCCAAGCAGTATTGAAATAGTACACTTACAAGTATCCTACTAGTACATTAATATTAATATACTTATTACAAGAAGTACACTTAAAAATATACTGGAACATTACTTATGTATACTTAATAAAATAAACTTGAAGTATACTTCTTTTTCGTAAGGGTTGTGTGGAGTGGAAGATTGTGAGCTTCTTATCAGAAAGATAAAATGAAGAAACGCTTCACCCACAAACTCCTGACACGCACAGAGACGACAAACATCCAGCAGACGCTGTTTATCCACCAGCAGATCAAACCAGACACACTGATGTTTGAACAGATCAAATTAAAAGGAAAAAAACATCACATGGTTCATTTGACTCAAATGCCAGTAAATCACATGTATAATAGGGGGGGTGGTCTACCGACAGACCACGAGCTCAGGTGTTTTTATATATCATATTTCATATATTTGTATATCATACCTTCTACATTTAACCTTCTGTGGCATTCATTTTTATATTTGGAAAGAAAAAAATATTTCACCCCACTTTTTGGGAGATTGGGGCAAAATCAATCGCAAATGGTTCAAACAAATCACAAACAACAAACAATTAATCGGTCCGATCAGGCATAATATTATGACCAGTGAAGTGAATAACACTTGGGTTAGGGTTACACTTACGGCTCCTGTTAGTGGGTGGGATATATTAGGCAGCAAGTGAACATTTTGTCCTCAGAGTTGATGTGTTAGAAGCAGGAAAAATGGGCAAGAATAAGGATTTGAGCGAGTTTGACAAGGGCCAGATTGTGACGGCTAGACGACTGGGTCAGAGCATCTCCAAAACTGCAGCTCTTGTGGGGTGTTCCCGGTCTGCAGTGGTCAGTCTCTATCAAAAGTGCTCCAAGGAAGGACCAGTGGAGAACCGGCCACAGGGTCATGGGCGGCCGAGGCTCATTGATGCACGTGGGGAGCGAAGGCTTACCTGATAAACACATGGCACCAGGATGCACTATGGGAAGAAGGCAAGCGGACGGAGGCAGTGTGATGCTTTGGGCAATGTTCTGCTGGGAAACCTTGGGTTTGGTTCAGGAATGGTTTGAGGCATTGACCTGGCCTCCAAATTCCCCAGATCTCAATCCAATCGAGCATCTGTGGGGTGAGCTGAACAAACACATCCAATCCATGGAGGTCCCACCTCGCAACTTACAGGACTCATAGGATCTGCTGCTAACATCTTGGTGCCAGATACCACAGCACACCTTCAGGGGTCTAGTGGAGTCCATGCCTCAAAGGGCCAGGGCTGTTTTGGCAGCAAAAGGGGGACCAACACAATATTAGATCATAATGTTATGCCTAGTCGGTGTATACTATTCATTTAAACATAAAAACCACAAACGAACACACACACACACACATTACTTTGCTGACTGACCCCTGACCTCCTATATGTCTCTCAAACCAGATTCAGGGATCCAGTGTTCCTGACTCTCCTCAAGCTCACTGTCCTCACTCTCAGAAGGAATGACTCTAAATGCTCGATCATGTTCCTTCCGCTCATAAAATGTTCTTGTTTCCATTTCCTGCAAGTATCAATAGATAATAAAAACATTGAATATTGGTGCATTCATTTTGCCAGAACAAAAGTGGCCTAACTGCACAGTTGCAGTTAAAAATCTGTTGAAAATCGCCTGTCTAATTCAGTCAGCACAGTGTCTAAAACAGAGAGATACGAATGACATTGAAATGTCTGTGATTCTGATTCCCATTGCGTCTCATTTTCATCACGCTGTCCAAGTGTGGTTGGTACTATGTACTGCGAAAGCCCGGGAAGTTGTCACAAAGTTCTTTTTCATTTTCATTTCACTTTGGGGGGCACTCTCTGCACAAAAACCAGCCACTGCCCCAAGTGTTAACATATCCAGATCCAGATGGGGTAAGTTGAGCAGGTATCTCCGCTGACACGGTGGCGGTGCTGCTGGTTCGAGGGCAGGCGTTGTTCTCTGATGCGGCCTCGATTGCTGTGTCAGTATTAGCACCAGTGGAATTGATAGTTGAAGTGTCAGAGTTAGAAAACTCCACACATTTAGTAGTGGGTTAGTAGTGGTTAATAGTTACTCTCAATACTTTGAGATTCACGAGTGACGGGAGATTTAACGTCTTTTTATAATAAAATGATTAAAAATAACTTAGCCTTAACTTACTCTTTCTACACACAAAAATAATAAGATAAGACAAATAAAACATGAAGAAAATATGAATTCTGTAAAAAAATATATTTTATTCAAAGCACAAGGCTCTGATTGATTGGCTCTGGTCTGGGGGGGATCTTTGAGGGCAATCTTTCTTTTGAAAACCAAATTTCTGGCATTTGTAAAGCCACTTGTTTTCCATCTTAAAAATGTCTCAAAATGACAGCATATGCTCTCAATGTAAGATGCAGAAAAGTTAATACGCTCATGACCTCAAGACTAGATTATCGTAATGCTTTATTGGGCGGTTCCCTGCAGGCCTAATAAACAAACTCCAGCAGCTCGAGTTCATACTAGAACAGGAAGTGTGACCATATTAGCCGGTTCTGTCAATGCTGCATTGGCTCCCTATTAAACATCACATACATTTTAAAATCCTGCTGATTACTCAGAAAGCACTGATGGTTTAGCTCCTCAGTACTTGAACAAGCTTTTATCACTTTATAGTCCTTTACATCTATTGCGATCTCAAAATTCTGGCCAGTTGATAACACCTAGAATATCAAAATCAACTGCAGGCGGTCGATCCTTTTCCTATTTAGCTGTGTAATTATTACAGCCGCTATTATGAATATGTGATATTGACAGCTTGGAGGAAGTTCAGTTCAGTCAGTTCAGATCAGACTGTGGCCCACAGTTCATGTCCGCTCAAATGCAACAGATCTGTGAGGAAAATGCCTTTCTACATGTGAAGACAACACCAACATGGGCGCAGACAAACGATGAGGTGATGCGTATTAAGAGGCATATGAATATCTCAGGGGGAGGGGCTAGACTGGAAAGAGTCCATGTACAGATTTACTGACCACAATACTACTGGAAAAAAACCTGAGGAGTTGCTTTCCATCAGGAAAATCATTGGGAAGCTGCCATACTTTACCACACCGCACAATGACCAGGAGACAAGAGATCATGATGCTGATGAAAACTTTACACCGATCACCACCGAAGGGTCAGAGATTCACAACTTGAGAACCAAGATCTGGCAGGACAAGAAAACACCAACAACTCCATTCAGCCAAGATCCATAAACTACTGTGTCCAAAGAGAAATTCTGTGTTCACAATATAAAAAGAATACCAGGTTTGAGAAGAAATTTTTTAGTGAGAAAGCAAACAACACTCCAGCTGAACAGCAAAACCAATCAGACAGAACGTCTCGGTTACGGAACGGAGACGTAACGTTAGTGACTAACGAATGGGGGTTTCGCTTAGAAGCCAATTACCTTAAAGAATTTAACAGCGCCCAATGGCAGTGCCAATGCCATGGGCATGCGGAATTTGCATGCGTAACTCCGCCCCACCTCGTGGGTATATAAGGAAGTACGCTGGCAACATCGCATTATGTTACTGCTGCGGAGCCAAGACTGAACTCCGCGTTCCAGCAGCACAACGGATGTGGCAAAGGGACGTTACGTCTCCGTTCCCTCCTCAGGGAACGAGGGTTACATACGTAACCGAGACGTTCCCTTTCGTTCAGTCACTATGACGTAACGTTAGTGACTAACGAATGGGGGTCCCAATATAACAACGTCACTCGACTGTCTTCCAGTGCCCTGCGTAAGTGTGAGTACCCTGTCGTAAGACTAGTACAGTTGAAGGACTCCCACTTATCACAGGATTACCAAGGTACACTGGGAAGCATACTGGGAGAGCATAAGCTAATGCTCTCTTTACCCAGCATTTTCCTTGCCAATGTACGGTTGCTAGTGAACAAAATGGAGGAGATTCGACTCAGCATCACACACAGCAAGAAACTTTTGAACTGTAACATCCTAATCTTCACGGAAACCTGGTTAAACAGCGGAATACTGGACACCGCTATTGAGCTAGCGGGACGCCACACACTCCGGGCAGATAGAACATTAGATGGCTCCGGTAAGAGCAGAGGGGGTGGATTGTGCATTTACATTAACAAAGCTTGGTGCACAAACTCTGCTATTGTTGGGAGTCATTGTTCAGCTAACCTTGAGTTTCTCATGGTTAAATGTAGACCGTTTTATCTACCGCGGGAGTTCACTTCCACCATTATAACTGCAGCCTATATTCCCCCGGATGCTGATGCCAAGCTTGCTATGAAAGAACTTCACGCAGCCATCAGTAAACAACAGACAGATCACCCGGAAGCTGCGTTTATTGCTGCAGGTGACTTTAATCACTCAAACTTAAAGTCAGTGCTACCCAAGTTTCACCAGCATGTTTCCTGCCACACCAGAGGAAACAAAACCTTAGACCATGTTTACACAAACATGGCTGGAGCTTACATTGCAACACCCCTCCCCCACCTGGGACAGTCAGATCACCTTTCTTTGTTCCTCAGCCCCAAATATGCACCCCTCATCAACCGTGTGAAGCCATCAGTGAAGACCATCAAGGTGTGGCCTGCGGGGGCAGATTCCACACTCCAGGAAAGGTTTCTAAACACAGACTGGAGTATGTTTGCTTCTCAAGCCACCAGTGGCGCTCACACAGACATTGACTCCTACACCTCCTCTGTATTTGATCATATCAATACCACCGTGTTACAACCCAGAAACAGATCACCACATACCCAAATCAGAAGCCTTGGATGAACAGGGAAGTGCGACTCCTGTTGAAGTCACACAACACTGCCTTCAGATCAGGAGATGCACAAGCCTACAGCACATCCAGAGCAAACCTGAAGAGGGGCATCAAAAAGGCCAAGCACTGCTACAAGCTAAAGTTAGAGGGACACTTTTCCAACTTTGACCCTCGACGCATGTGGCAGGGCATTCAGGCCATCAGTGACTACAAACCCACCCACTCCACCCCCGCAGCCACAGATGTCAACTTCCTGAACGAGCTAAATTACTTTTATGCTCGCTTTGAAAGAGACAACAGAAAAACTGCCACCAAGCTCAAACCCTCAGCTGACCACCCACCAATCACAATCTCCTCCACAGATGTCTGCAAGGCACTGAGTCGGATCAGCGCGCACAAGGCTGCTGGACCAGACAACATCCCTTGATGTGTTCTCAGGGCATGTGCGGAGCAGACGCTGGGGTTTTTACAGACATTTTCAACCTGTCTCTTGCCCAAGCAGCTGTACCATCATGCCTTAAATGCACTTCCATTGTGCCAGTGCCAAAACACTCTAGCCCGAGGTGCCCTAATGACTACCGCCCTGTAGCACTCACACCCATCGTTATGAAGTGCTTTGAGCGGTTGGTCCTGGAACACCTAAAAGACTCTCTACCATCCACATTGGACTCACACCAGTTTGCCTACCGCAGCAATAGGAGCACAGAGGATGAAGTTTCCTTGGCACTGCACTCTGTGCTCACTCATCTGGACAATAAGAATACTTGTGCACGCATGCTGTTTGTTGACTTCAGCTCAGCATTCAACACTGTCATCCCAACCAAGTTAAAAGCCAAACTTGGAGACCTGGGCATCAAGACTTCAATGTGTAACTGGATTTTGGACTTCCTAACTGACAGACCCCAGAATGTTCGATCAGGATCCACCTGCTCCACGTCCATCACACTCAACACTGGTGTACCACAGGGCTGTGTGCTAAGTCCGTTTCTCTACTTCCTCTTCACCTCCGACTGCAAGCCTGTGGCACTACCTGCCATCGAGCACATCCAGAGGAAACGCTGTCTGCATCGAGCTCGCAGCATCCTTAAGGACTCCTCTCACCCAGCCCACAGACTGTTTTCTCTCCTGCCCTCCGGCAGGCGTTTCAGGATCCTCCGGACCAGGACCAGCAGACTTAAGAACAGTTTTTTCCCCAGAGCTGTCTCTTTACTGAACTCAAACCCCAGTTGATCCACTTCCCTCATAAACTGCTAACTCTCCTACCTCACATTTGCCTTCACTTTGTTATTTGCACTACCGACTGTTTATTACAGTAACAACTGTTTACTTATGCATTTTGCATTACCATACCTTAACTGGATTATGCTCATTTGCACTGCCAACTGTATTTATAGTACCTACTGTTTACATTTGCATTTTGCACCGTATTTCTAACTATAATATGCAATCACTTCCACTGCACTTTTACACTTTTTTTTGGATAGCTCTGTCCATAATTTATTGCACTACCTTAATCCACTGCTATATTCCTCATTTTAGCCTAACATATTATTGTATACCTCTATCTGTAAAATTCTGTTTATAGTAATAGCCATCTGTATATTATATTCATAGTACATATTCACCTGTAAATTCTGTTTATAGTAATAGCCATTTGTATATTTATTCACTGTGCATATTCACCTGTAAATTCAGTTCTGTTTATAGTAATAACCATCTCTCTATTTATACATATTTATATATATTCAGTACATATCCATGTCCTGCACTTATGCAACCGTTGTATATCCTGCACTTGCTGCTATTGCACTTCTGGTTAGACCTAAACTGCATTTCGTTGCCTTGTACTTGTACTTGTGTAATGACAATAAAGTTTAATCTAATCTAATCTAATCTAAAGAAGGCTCACTGGGGGGAACGCATATTTGCGTAGGCCCCGCGGCCAGCTGTGCGCCAGTGCATCCGTGCTGAGCGTGCCCTCGGTCAGGGAATAATACAGGGTGCAATGGGAAGAGTCGTGGGAGGCAAACAGATCTACCTGTGCGTCGCCGAACCGTTCCCATATCAGCTGGACCGACTGGGGATGGAGTCTCCATTCTCCAGGAAGTGGCTGAAACCGTGAGAGCTCGTCGGCTGCACGGTTCAGTTCTCCCGGGATGTGGACAGCACGAAGGGACCTCAGGTGCTTCTGACTCCATAAGACAAGATGGCGTGTGAGTTGAGACATACGGCGGAAGCGTAGACCGCCCTGGTGGTTGATGTACGCTACTGTGGCCGTGTTGTCTGTCCGGACTAGTACATGTTGACCCTTCGTCAACGCTTGGAAGAGGTGCAGGGCGAACCGTACTGCCAGCAACTCGAGGCAATTGACATGCAGAAGGCGCTGGGGTCCTGTCCAGGAGCCTGCGGCTGCTTGTCCATTGCACATGGCACCCCAGCCCGTGGAGGAGGCATCTGTTGATGCAACAACATGCCTGGAAACTCGTTCTAAGGACACTCCGGTCCGTAGAAAACTAAGGTTCGACCACGGGGTGAGCGTCTGTAAGCAGGCCCGAGTCACTTGTACCCTGAGTGTGCCCATCTCGGGACTCGATCGCGTAGCCAATGCTGAAGCGGTCTCATATGTAGCAATCCGAGCGGTGTCACCGCGGCTCCAGATGCCATATGCCCCAGGAGCCTCTGAAATAGTTTCAGTGGAACCGCACTCTCGCTCTCGATTTGACGGAGGCAAGTCAGCAGAGCCTGCGCGCACTCGCTCGTAAGCTGTGTGCACATGGCGACCGAGTCGATATCCATACAGAGAAAAAAGATCTCTGCACGGAGCAAAGTTTGCTCTTCTCCCAGTTGACCTGAAAGCCCAGATGGGCTAAGTGATGGAACACTAGATCTCTGTGTTCACAAACCTGCGCTCGAGAGTGACTCATTATGAGTCAGTCGTCGAGGTAGTTAAGGAAGCGAACCCTGTGCTGCCGGAGGGGCGCAAGGGCTGCCTCGACAATCTTCGTAAAGACGCGAGGGGACAGAGATAGCCCGAATGGGAGGACCGCGTACTGATATGCCCGCCCCTCGAAAGCAAACCGTAGGAATGGTCTGTGTCGAGGTAGGATGGAGACATGGAAGTAGGCGTCCTTCAGGTCGATCGCTGCACCAATCGCACCAATCGTCCGGACGAACTCATTCGAAAAGGCATTTCAATGTCAACATCTTGAACGGTAGCCTGTGAAGGTATCGGTTCAAGATGCGAAGGTCCAGGATTGGCCGTAACCCACCGGTTTTCTTGGGTACAATGAAGTAGGGGCTGTAGAACCCGGACTTAATTTCGGCTGGAGGGACAGGCTCGATCGCACCCTTCGCCAGTAGGGTGGCAACCTCCGCACGCATGACAGGGGCATTGGCCCCGACCATAGTGTAGCGGACTCCCCGGAAGCAGAGAGGAACCTGCGCAAACTGAATCGCGTAGCCGTGCCTGATGGTCTTCGCGACCCAGCGGGACAGTCCCGAAAGCTGAAGCCAGGCTCCCAGGAACTGCACCAGCGGGGTCATTCGGACCACAGATGTACCCAGGGTGGGGCAGCGATGCAGCATTACCGGCCCTGACATGGAAGGCTGTTGGGCATCCTGGTGTGGGGGCACGGTTAATGGCTGCGTCCTGACAGACGAGACCAGGGAAGGACGCACGTTCCACTGGGGTCTGCTCTGCCAGAAGGCTGGCGACAGAGAGGGATGCGAGTGGCGAGACCCGGGAGTGGCACGCACTGTCATCACCGATCTCTGGTGGCTCAGGGATGGGAGTGTTAATTCTTTCTTTAACCAACATAGGGTGCCGCTGACCCGGGGGCCAGCAGCTGAACAAAGGATTCTCCCCCGGTCCTCCACCGGGGGAAGGAGTGGTCCTGCTACCATCTCCCTGAAAGAATTTCCCATCCCTGAGCCGTCCGTCTCAGGCGCAGGCGTTTGTTGCGGGGCGCGGGGCGGGCTGAGCGGACTGGGACGCCTTCCTACGGCGACCTCCACGACCCGGCCCGGGTGAAGGCTGCTGCTGGGGCCGGGCGGGAGGGGCGGGAACCTTAGGAGGGCGTCCTCGGTGGGGAGCAGGCTGAGGCGACTGTGCCGGCTGCTGGGTGGAGGCAGCAGCTGGCCGCTGGGGCAGTATATGTTTTATTGCCTCAGTCTGCTTCTGAGCGGTTGAAAACTGTTGGGCGAAGCTTTCAACCGCCCTTGGCCACCTGACCACCTGCGACATGGGGCCATCGAGGACACGGGTCCGCTTGCTGTCCCGCATATTAGCCAGGTTAAGCCACAAATGTCGCTCCTGGAACACATTTGTGGACATCACTTGACCCAGGGAGCGTGCGGTCACCTTCGTCGCCAGGAGGGTGAGGTCGGTGGTGGCATGCAGCTCGTCCACGAGCCCCGGATCAACTCCACCCTCGTGCATGTCCTTGAGGATCCTTGCCTGGTAGACCTGAAGGATTGCCATGGCTTGCAAAGAGGCGGCAGCCTGCCCCGCAGCTCTGTACGATTTCGCCACCAATGTTGATGTGAATTGACAGGCTTTGGAGGGGTGCTTAGGATCACCACGCCAAGTTGAAGCGCTCTGAGGACACAGTTGCTTCGCAACAGAACGTTCAATTGGGGGGACCCCAGTGTACCCATTGGCCGCGGCCCCATCGAGAGTGGACTTCCAGGACAGTGCAACTTCCTCATGCAGCTTGGGAAAGAAAGGTATTGGGGGCGGGGACTGACGGGTGTCAGCGCGCGCCCCCAAAAACCAATCATCGAGCCATGAGCGCTCGGGATTCCACTCTATCCCAAGACTCGCGGCTGCCCGAGACAGCATGGCTGTCAGCTCTGGGTCCGACTTGGGCAATGCTGGCGCGCCCAAAGGCGGCAGCAGAGCCGAGTCATCATCCTCAGAGGACTCGAGCCCACCGTGTGATGCGGTGACCGACATTGCATCATCCTCCGGAGCGCCAAACGATATACGCGGGGGGGCCAGAGCAGGCCTCGCAATCTCCGTCTGGACACTCACGGGTTGCGGAGCGCTAGAGGGGTGTGGGGCCCGAGGCATGAGCGTCTGGGCTTTGTTCCACACCGTCACCCTCAGGTCACCCTGACCACCAGCCAAAGTACCGCCTCTTGCGGAGACGGTAGATTGGGGTGTGGTAGAGGGGACATTCACTTCTTTACGAAGATCCTCGAGTCTCGACCGCATCACCGCGATGGTCATGTTCCCGCAGTGGGAACATGACGCATCCACAAACGCTGCTTGAGCATGCTGAACGCCCAAGCATACCAAGCAGTGATTGTGCCCATCGGAAGATGAAAGCAACCGGCCACACCCAGAAGTACACGGGCGAGACATCCTGAAAAGGACGTGCCACATGTAAGCTCTTTTGTGAGAGGAAGCTTCGCAGAGAACGCCGAAGCGCCCAGGGACCACACACCAGCTGTCTAGCAGACCACTGCGGAGATCAGCAGGCAGGCAGTATGCGATCGCTGGAACGCGCCGTAGACACCAACGCCTCTGGAAAGCTGCTCGTCTCGAAGGCTGACAAAGACTCAGTTAGCAGGCTTGAAGGAGTGAAGAGATACTCTTGGCTCCAAAGCAGAAACATAATGCGATGTTGCCAGCGTACTTCCTTATATACCCACGAGGTGGGGCGGAGTTACGCACGCAAATTCCGCATGCCCATGGCATTGGCACTGCCATTGGGTGCTGTTAAATTCTCGAAGGTAATTGGCTTCTAAGCGAAACCCCCATTCGTTAGTCACTAATGTTACGTCGTAGTGACTGAACGAAAGGGAACTAGTGGAGTCAGAGACAGAAGATCCTGAGCAAATAACTTCTGATAACATGCCAATTCACCGATATGTTGTGTTTATGTATTTCACTGTGATCTCAAAGTATATTATAATGAGTCAGTATTTTCTCAGGTTAAAGATGTTGTTTGTTTATTATTGTGGATTATGCCACTTTATATGTGGCGATCTGCTGAAATTGTTTAAATATATATGAATTATTCCTCCAGGAGGCGCTCAACATCATAAATAATAAAACATGGAGAGACTCTTGAACCTCAGAGCGGGAAAACTTTATTGATAAAGGCAAGAAAATACATTTGGCAAATGGACAGCATGTTAGATCGAGCCAAAATGTGAGTTCTGATGGATCTCCACGTCAGAAATATCAAATATCCTTGCCAGAAGATATAAGTCTATCAGCCGGAGAGTTGGACTGAGAAAGCAGGAGACGAAGTGATGCTCATAAAAGAGCAGAGTTTGTTGAATAATCTTAGTTGCACATGTTTCAATGCTCAGAGTCCGTCCAGATGTTACACCACTCAATGCTCTGGCTTCATCTGACCAGTACATTTCCAACAAGTGTTATTATACCAAGAGAAAAACAATGGAGAATTACTGCTTCACAACATCGTCCTGCGACGATAAAAACCTTGAGACATTCTGTGATCTCCTACTCGTGAAGACAAACATCCCTTCAAACACACAATCATAAGATTCAACAACAAGAGCAAGCAAATGAGGGAAATAAGTCATATAACACATCAAATGAACAATAATAATCACATTATTAAATGATAAGTGAAGGAAATCAAATAATCATAATCATTTGAATACATGAACGACTAATGAAATGAATATAAAACACAGAAAATAAAACAACACCAATGTATGGTTGCTTTCTTCAAATAAAACACAGGTTGTTGTTGAAAACCTTTAGATCCGTCAGCAGTATTAAAGTGAGATCTGTGTGACTCTTTATTATTTTATATCATTGTTGTATCAGAGAGAAATATAAACTTACAAATAAGATTTTAAAAATCTGTCACTGAAAGAGAGCAGAAGCTCAAATAATCATCAGTATTTATTATGACAAAAACACACTTGAAGAATCTTTAAAGTTCAGCGTTCTGCTTTAGATTCAAGCACTTCCTGAAAAAGATGAACATATGAAGCCATAAATTAATAAATCACACAGATATTAATATATGCAAATCAGTTTGTGAGGAATGACATCATCAATCATGTACCTGATGTGTGAATATGAGCTCCTTCAGCTCTTCTGGATCTGATGTCATAAACCACAATCATGACAGTAGCCACGCCCACCAGAGCAGCGAGGACCAATCGGATCACAGCTTCGGTGGGACCACAACAGTGGACAGAGCCTGAGGAATAAAAACATCAAACTGAGATCAGCTCAGTCAATAAACGCTAATATCAGCGCTGACATCAACTAATATCAGCGTTGCTGCCGCACCTGAACATGTGTGACAGAGTTGAGTGATGTCCAGATGTTGAGTCTGGTGGCTGATGGGATTGTTCAGCACACAGCTGTAGGTGTTTTTATCCTGATATTCCACCTCCAGAGGTAGAGAGAGACTGATGCTGAGATCAGACACACTGATGTTGGACAATAAACTGTTTCCTTTGTACCAGGAGAGAGTCACATGACTCACATTCACCACTGAACACACCAATGAACAATATGAGGATGATGATGATGATGAAGAACATTGAGAAGAGTTCCTGCTGATGACAGGAACAGGCAGACGAGCTGGAAAACATCAGAGAATAAAGAGAAATGAGGAGGAATGAAGATATTCAAGCAGACGAGGAAGAAACATCGAGAGGAACCAAGATGATCAAAAGTAGAACATTTCAAACAATTTGATAGAAAGTTCAATATAAACCTGCTGTTAATGTAAAAGAGTAAGAGAATTAGTCATTTTAACTCATTATTCATGATAAGATACTTCTTTAGATCTCGCTGTAATAAATAAAACATGTGAAACTGATATTTAACTCACCGTAGACTGAGAGACGGAAATCAGAAGACCAGTGATAGTTGATCCATAGTCTATAATCTCCAGCATGTTTGGTTGTGATGTTTGTGATGGTCAGAGATCCAGTTTGATTGTCCAGCTTCAGTCTGTCTCTGAATATCCCATCAAGAACATCATCATATACAGTGAAGCTGTCGGCCATTACATTGATTTCAGCGATTACAGTGTCTTTATATCCAAACCTCCACCGAATCCGATCATGATCCTTCACTTCAGTGAGATGAGACTCTAGAGTGACTGAATCTCCCTCCGTCACTGACACTGAATCATCAAACACACAGAACACACAGAAACAGGGTTTGTCTCAGATCAACAGATTATAATGGTTTATTAAATTAAAGTTCAAAATTTGAAATAAACAATATCATAAAACAACAAAAAGAAACAAAATGGTGTGTGAATTAATTTCAATTTTTGTCATTAAAAAACAGCTGTAAATGTTCTTTAACTCACCAATGACAGCGAGAAAGATAACAACCATCTCATAGTTGTTGGTCTCTAGTTCATAATGTCCAGCATGTTCGGTTGTGATGTTTGTGATGGTCAGAGATCCAGTTTGATTGTCCAGCTTCAGTCTGTCTCTGAATCTCCCATCATCATCATCATATACAGTGAAGCTGTCGGCCCGTTTATTGATTTCAGCGATTACAGTGTCTTTATATTCAAACCTCCACCGAATCCGATCATCATCCTTCACTTCAGTGAGATGAGACTCTAGAGTGACTGAATCTCCCTCCGTCACTGACACTGACATCATCAAACACACAGAAACAGGGTTTGTCTCAGATCAACAGATTATAATGCTTTATTAAATTAAAGTTCAAAATTTGAAATAAACAATATCATAAAACAACAAAAAGAAACAAAATGGTGTGTGAATTAATTTCAATTTTGTCATTAAAAAACAGCTGTAAATGTTCTTTAACTCACCAATGACAGCGAGAAAGAAAACAACCGTCTCATAGTTGTTGGTCTCTAGTCTATAATGTCCAGCATGTTTGGTTGTGATGTTTGTGATGGTCAGAGATCCACTTTGATTGTCCAGCTTCAGTCTGTCTCTGAATCTCCCATCAAGAACATCATCATATACAGTGAAGCTGTCGGCCGTTACATTGATTTCAGCGATTACAGTGCCTTTATATCCAAACCTCCACAGAATCACATCATCATCATCATCATCATCATCATCATCATGATCCTTCACTTCAGTGAGACGACGAGACTCTAGAGTGACTGAATCTCCCTCCATCACTGACACTTCAACATGAATCCCTCCTGAAGAACCTGAAGAGTTTTTCACAGATTAAAGCTTTAAAATCTCTTGATGTTGGTTTGATGAAGCTTCACTAAAATACTTTTATTCATTTAAATGTGAAGTGAATAATATTCTGCAGGACAAATACAAAAGATGATGAATGAAAAGAGAAATAGATTAATATATGGAACAATAACTAAATAAAAAGACACTTTAATGTTTAATGTCACACTAAAACTAATGCTGTTGAGTATTTGAGCCTCATATTTACTTTATTTTATTGAATTTATCCATAATAATTCAATTCAATTCAATTCAAATTTATTTGTATAGCGCTTTTCACAATGCACATTGTTTCAAAGCAGCTTTACAGAAAGTGCATTTCATAGATAATCAGTATAAATGTTAGAAAGACAATGTTAAAGAATAATGTTCGAAAAAGTTAATCAGTCGTGTATTAATTTAGGCTATAACAACGCTGGCGTTGAGTCGTCTCTTCACAGGTGTTGGGGCATCCGAAGTCTCCATGAGCGGCTGGATACAAACTGGAGCTGACGAACTATTTACCTCGGGACTAGTGTCCCGAGATAACAACAGAAAAGCAGATGGGAAATAATTAGCGTAGCTGCTGTTCAGAATATTATATTAATGCTTTTGATCCGATTTAACTGTAGTATAAAGGGTAATTATAATGTGAATGCTTGGCTAAAGAGATGCGTCTTTAATCTAGTTTTAAACTGGGACAGCGAGTCTGAACCTCGGACAATATCCGGAAGACTATTCCAGAGTTTAGGAGCTAAATGTGAAAAAGCCCTCCCTCCTTTAGTGGACTTAGATATCCTAGGAATGACCAGAAGCCTAGAGTTTAGTGACCTTAAAGAGCGCGATGGATTGTAGGTCGATAGAAGATCCGTTAGATAAACTGGAGCTAAACCATTTAGGGCTTTATAGGTCAGTAGCAATACTTTGTAATTGATACGGAACTTAATAGGTAACCAGTGTAGAGATGATAAAATTGGTGTTATATGATCATATTTTCTTGACCTAGTAAGAACTCTAGCAGCTGCGTTTTGGACTAACTGTAGTTTGTTTATTGAGGATGCAGGACAACCAGCTAATAAAGCATTACAGTAATCTGATCTCGAGGTCATGAATGCATGAACTAACTTTTCTGCATCAGGAATAGATAGCATGTTACGTAGCTTAGCAATGTTTCTAAGGTGGAAAAATGCCGTTCTTGTAACATATGAAATATGATTTTCGAATGTCAGGTTGCGGTCTAGTATAACACCCAGGTCTTTTACTGTAGTGGATAAAGTGACAGGACATCCTTCCAAGGTAAAGTTGTATTGTGAGAGGTTTTGTGGGCAGTTTTTTGGACCAATAAGTAATACCTCCGTTTTATCTGAATTTAATAGCAGAAAATTACACGTCATCCAGTATTTAATATCTTCAACACACGCTGTCAGTTTAGATAATTTAGCGTTTTCATCCGGTCGGGATGAAATATACAATTGAGTGTCATCAGCATAACAGTGGAAATTAATTCCATGTTTTCTTATAATATTACCAAGCGGTAGCATATATATTGAGAATAGCAGAGGGCCTAACACGGATCCTTGCGGCACCCCATAGTCTACTGACGTCATCTTTGATTTTTCCCCATTTAGACAGACAAAATGGTAGCGGTCTGATAAGTACGATCTAAACCAGTTTAATGCCTGTCCCTGAACACCAGTATAATTTTGAAGTCGATCTATGAGTATTTTATGATCTATAGTATCGAACGCAGCACTAAGATCGAGTAGAACTAGTATTGAGACACAGCCTTGGTCAGAAGCTAGAAGTAAATCATTTGTGATTTTAACGAGCGCAGTTTCTGTGCTATGATGCGGCCTGAATCCTGATTGAAATTTTTCATAGATATCATTTTCTTGCAAGAAAGAGCACAATTGAGCGGACACAACTTTTTCTAGTATTTTAGACATAAATGGAAGATTTGAAATTGGTCTGTAATTTGCTAGGTTATTATGATCTAATTGTGGCTTCTTAATGAGAGGTTTTATGACTGCCAACTTGAATATTCTTGGAACATGACCTAAAGATAAAGACAAGTTAATAATATTGAGAAGAGGCTCTTCCACTACAGGTAACAACTCTTTCAGTAGTTTAGTGGGTATTGGATCTAATAAACATGTTGTTGGTTTAGATGCAATGATAAGTTTATTTAGCTCTTCCTGTCCTATAGTTGTAAAGCGGTGTAGTAGTTCTTGAGGGGCGATAGTAGCGGTTGAATCATAAGACATCATTAAAGATTGTACATTTACAATTTTGTTTCTGATGCTTTCTATTTTCTCAGTGAAGAAATCCATAAAATCATTACTACTAAACTGTAACGGAATATTTTGCTCAGGCGATGCTTGTTTATTTGTTAGTCTAGCCACGGTGTTAAATAAAAACCTTGGGTTATTTTGATTATTTTCTATTAGTTTGCGGAGATGCTCAGCCCTGGCTGCTTTTAGGGCCTTTTTATAACGTGACATACTATCTTTCCACGCGATTCTAAAGACCTCTAAATTAGTTTGTTTCCATTTACGCTCTAAGTTACGAGTTTCTCTCTTGATAACATGTGTAGCACTGTTGTACCATGGTGCTTTAGTTTTCTCTCTAACCTTTTTTAATCTAATTGGTGCAACAATTTCTAATGTGCTAGAGAAAATGGTGCTCATACTGCTAGCCATTTCCTCTAGTTTAAACTAGATTAAAGATAACTGAATATAGACCTGAATTCAAACTTGATCTGACAGTAAAATCACAGATGAATTATTTCTATATGAGAATAACTGTGAATGTTAAATCTCTGTCAATCTTTTTAACCAGTCATTTATTACAGAAGCGACTGAAGCCATAAAAACACATTTATTGTTATTATTAATATGAAAAGACAAACTCAAAACAGACCGTTTGACTGTTTGACTGTCTGTTTGTTTGTTTGTTTGTTTGTCTGTTTGTTTGTCTGTTTGTTTGACTGTTTGTTTGTTTTTCTGTTTTCTGTTTGTTTGTTTGTTTGTTTGTCTGTTTGGTGGTTTGTTTGTTTGTTTGTTTGTTTGTTTGTTTTTCTGTTTGGTGGTTTGTTTGTTTGTTTGTTTGTTTGACTGTTTGTTTGTTTTTCTGTTTGATTGTTTGTTTGGTGGTTTGTTTGACTGTGTGTTTGTCTGTTTGTTTGTTTGTCTGTATGTTTGTTTGTTTGTCTGTTTGTTTCACTTTTTGTTTGTTTGTTTGTCTGTTTGACTCTTTGTTTGTTTGATTGTCTGTTTGTTTGACTTTTAGTTTGTTTGTCTGTTTGTTTGTTTGTTTGTTTGTTTGTTTGACTGTGTGTTTGTTTGTCTGTCTGTTTGTTTGTTTGTTTGTCTGTTTGTTTGACTGTTTGTTTGTCTGCTTGTTTGTTTGTCTGTTTGTTTGACTGTTTGTTTGTTTGCTTGTTTGTCTGTTTGTTTTTGTCTGTCTGTCTATTTGTTTGTTTGCTTGTTTGTCTGTTTGTTTGTCTGTTTGACTGTTTGTTTGACTGTGTGTTTGTCTGTTTGTTTGTCTGTTTGTTTGACTGTTTGTTTTGTCTGTTTGTTTGTCTGTTTGACTGTTTGTTTGACTGTGTTTTTGTCTGTTTGTTTGTCTGTTTGACTGTTTGTTTGACTGTGTGTTTGTCTGTTTGTTTGTCTGTCTGTCTATTTGTTTGTTTGCTTGTTTGTCTGTTTGTTTGTCTGTTTGACTGTGCTTTTGTCTGTTTGCTTGTCTGTTTGACTGTTTGTTTGACTGTGTGTTTTTCTGTTTGTTTGTCTGCCTGTCTATTTGTTTGTTTGCTTGTTTGTCTGTTTGTTTGTTTGACTGTTTGTTTTTGTCTGTTTGTTTGTCTGTTTGACTGTTTGTTTGACTGTGTTTTTGTCTGTTTGTTTGTCTGTTTGACTGTGTGTTTGTCTGTTTGTTTGTCTGTCTGTCTATTTGTTTGTTTGCTTGTTTGTCTGTTTGTTTGTCTGTTTGACTGTGCTTTTGTCTGTTTGTTTGTCTGTTTGACTGTTTGTTTGACTGTGTGTTTTTCTGTTTGTTTGTCTGCCTGTCTATTTGTTTGTTTGCTTGTTTGTCTGTTTGTCTGTTTGTTTGACTGTGCTTTTGTCTGTTTGTTTGTTTGTCTGTTTGACTGTTTGTTTGACTGTGTGTTTTTCTGTTTGTTTGTCTGCCTGTCTATTTGTTTGTTTGCTTGTTTATTTGTCTGTTTGTTTGTCTGATTGTTTGACTGTTTGTTTTTGTCTGTCTATTTGTTTGTTTGCTTGTTTGTCTATTTGTTTGTCTGTTTGTTTGTCTGATTGTTTGACTGTTTGTTTTTGTCTGTCTATTTGTTTGTTTGCTTGTTTGTCTGTTTGTTTGTTTCTGCTGATTATGTCACACTCTGAAGTCTCACTTTAAGCTCCAGCTCAACTTCCTTTAGATCCTGTTTGATGGTGTTCTTCTCAAAAGTGTCCGTGTTGAGAAGTTAAAAATGTTACTTTACTTAAACTAACATTTAAATCTTGAGGTCCTGTGAGACTCAAACCAGTGTATCATATTTCACTATCATTGAGATACTATTATATTTGATCAATGTTTTGAACCTGTTTTTATTTGTTTATTTTCCATTTTCATTGTAGTTGAAGTTTTAGTAATTCTGTTGTTCTATTCTGTTCTGTTGTAATTCATAAACCAGAACAACAACAGCCCCGCCCACCAGAGCAGAGACAACCAATCAGGTCCAGCTTCTGTCAAGACAAGTCATAATCTTTTCTCTCTTTTCCTCATTTCATAAGGATTATCTAATAGTGTAAAACATATACTGTTATACTGGACATGAACATGTTTATTTTATTAAATTAATTTGATATATTTATTAAAGGTCCCGTTTTCGTGTTTTTTTTTAAGCTTTGATTGTGTTTACAGTGTGCAATATAACATGTGTTCATGTTTCGCGTGTAAAAAAACACAGTATTTTTCACACAATTTACTGATCTGTACACCGCCGTTTACACCGTCCTAAAAACGGCTGATGAGTTCCTTTATTCTATGAAGTCCCTCCTTCAGAAATATGTAACGAGTTCTGATTGTGCCAGCGGTTCCTGTGTTGTGATTGGACAGCAGCTTAGCGCACGTTGCACGGAAAGGTCACGCCTCTTACTGTAACGGGGAGATATATGCGCTCAATGATCTCTACAGCGTCCCTGGGAAAGCCAATCAAAGGTGATTTGACTCCAGGACGAAAATAACAGCGCCTCGACGTCATGGCGACAAACACACTCAAACGCAACACTTCCTCTTCTCCACGTGGGAGAGCAACAAGACCACGCCCCCTTTTTTCGCGTATTCTTGTGGGCGGAGGTTAGTCTGTTCTACTGACGTCATTAAAGAAGGAAGTACCAGGATGTAGTCCAAACCGGCCGTTCGCTGTAGGCTTTGAAAGGGAACTTCTGTTAAATAAAATATCTCACTTGGCATTGAACTTTGAACTTTATAATTTTACAGGTATTATTTATGCTCTAACAGCAACATTACACACTAACTAAAGTTTGAAAAATTGGATCACGAAGAACAGGACCTTTAAAAATGTTCCTAAATGTTAATCTTCTGCTAGCATTATGTTCTGTCCTAGCTAGTAATGGGCTATATTAGCTTAAACATCCACACATTGCATTGTAACAGGGTTTGACAGTTTCTACTCTTTTATGCTAGAAGGCTCGGGACATGGCCGACATCGGGCCGTCACTGAGCGTCGTCCGGCCTGTTTCTGAGGTGTGTTCTGAACCGTCAGCACCAGTCAGACCTCACTGCTCTGCTGTCGACTGCTTTCAATGGAAATAGCTAAAACTGATCGCTAAATGTCGCTAGATGACATCATACTGAGGAGTCTCAGGAACTAGATGAGGGATTTTCTGGATTTTAAAATGGCTCCCTTTAGGTGACACCAATAAACCGGTTAATGGCAGGTGGGCTACCAGGAAACTGCAACACAACACAGATTAAAACACTCACACATGACAAGGTGACTTACGGAAAAAGTCGCTAAAGGGATGGGAAAGTCACTCAATCTAGTCACAAGATCGCTGAATTGGCAACACTGCCTCTTTGGGTTTTTTTGGCCAATTGAACATGTTGAATCGAGAAGAGAAAGCGATCTGATTGGCTGTTCAGTTTAGAGAACGACAGTCATCGTTCGTCACCGCTAGTTCTTTTATGTCATCTTGATGTGTCACGGCCTTAAGAGTGAGAGTGACGAATACATTTTATTCATCAGTAATGCTGTCAAAGTAAAATACTGACTGAAATATGCTGTCATAAATACACAAATAATGATGAAAGTTAAAGTACAGACAATCTGCAGTCGCTGAAACTCAACGCATGTGTTTCGTCAGACGGCACCAGGGCTCGACATTAACACACACCAACTAAAGTTAAGTCTCTGTTAAACTGCTGTAACCCTGTGCATGTGTGATTATAACTATTTTTTTACCCTCAGAAAAGATCTTGAACTGAAAAATGCAGTGAAATTCCCTGTAATGTAAATTACACTAGCCACGAAATCCAGAATCAGGAAACTGAAATAATGAGCACTTTAGTTACAGAAGAAATAATCAGAGAAGTAGGAGATTCATTTCATACAGTCAGAGTTGAAGGAACCAGAGACCCAACAGGGACTGAGAATATCAGTTTTGTGATTCTATGTGTTGATGACAACTTTGAGGGTAAAGAACGTCTTGTATCTGTCGCCACCGCAGCTCACGGAGACGCTACAACCAGAACCCAAACAATAATCACAGATCTCACAAAGGACAACGCACGATGAGTAAGAACTCGGAGCATTACTCTGTTGAGGAAACCCTATTCAGTGAAACGCAGACGCCTCCAACTCCACTGACTGTTGACTGCTTTATTATATATGGATATACCGGTGCTTTTCTGTGTCTGTAGTGGATTTCGTGGTAACACTTTATAATAACTCACGCTATGAATCATTAGTTAAGCATTAGTAAATCATCAATTCATCATTTATAAAGCATTCATAGACATAAGCAGTTTATAAATACAGCTGTAAATGCTTTATTCTTGATTTATAAGCACATCTATAATGTGTTTAATAACTGTATTTCATACTTTATTAATTATCAATTTATCATTTCTAATAAAATATTACATTTACAAACCAGTTATTTAGGTGTTGTGAGTTGTTCATAAGATCATTTAGAAAGTGTGAGTAAATGATTAATAAATGATTTAAATATACATATTATTTATACATATAGTAATAGTTACTCAGTGTGTTAATAAATGCTTTATTATCATGTATTCATACTGTAATTCATGATTCATTCAGGTAGTTATGAAACATTTAGTAGTTGTCACAGACACGTCAGGTTCCACCCTCCACCAATCACAGCGCACTCCTTCCCCAGAGTACTGATCACCATCACCTGCACCTCATCACCACACTCATCACCAACACTACAAGACTCACAACCACACAGCACTCCACGTCCGGTCTCGTTTGCATATACGTCTACCTATGCTTACCTCAAGGACTCTCCTATCGATACTACCTGTCTCCAGCGTGTCTCCTTCCTTCCGTGTTCCCTGTCTGCTGTGTGGGTGTGTTCCTGTCCGTCCCTCTGTCTCCAACGATCTCCAGTCTCCAGCGATCTCCAGTCTCCAGAAACCTCCAGGCTTCAACATCATTCCACCTTCAAGACAAAAGACAATAACTCTCTCTCTCATATCACCATCCTATCTACCATCAACCGGTTTACTCACCTGCTTCACTTCCCATGCTCTACTGTGGTCAAATAAACTCTCATACCTGTTAACATCTGTGTCTGCCTCCTGTCTACTTGTAACAGAAGACCGGACCATAACCGAGACCCAGTATGAGCCAACCGGATCCCTTCCAGGAATTGGTAGATGCGCTTCGGCGCACATTTCCTCCACCACCCACTCCAGTTACTGTTCATTCACCTGCACCAGCGAACACCAACCACTCTGTCAACAACCCTCCTTCACTACCTCCGTATGCTAGTCCCATGGCCAAACCGGCGCCCTACTCAGGATCGGCGGAGAATTGCAGCGGCTTCCTGCTGCAATGCACACTGGTCCTGGAGATGCAGCCGCACCTATACCCGAGCGACACCTCCAAGATCGCCTTCATTATTTCGCAGCTCAGCGGCAAAGCATTAATGTGGGCCGATTCCATCTGGTCACAACAAGGTGCGGTAACGCAGTCATACTCAGCGTTCATTTCCCACTTCCGGGAGGTGTTTGGGAAGCCAATCACAGATTCGTCAGCTGGTGAGAAACTTTATAATTTCAAACAGGGATCCATGTCTATTTACGATTATGCTTTGCAATTCAGAACATTTGCAGCAGTCAGCGGATGGAATGAACAGGCGCTGATAACTACATTTCGGCAAGGATTGGAACCTCGGGTACGGCTGCATCTCGCTGCATGCGAGGACTCCATCGGCCTTGAGAAGTTCATCCAGCATTCCATTCGCTGTGCTACTCGCATGCAGGCGTGCATCCAAGAGCACCAGGACCAGTATCCCTTCAACGTGCCCTTCCGCCGATCCGAACCCGTCAGCACCCCAGAACCAGCCCACGAACCCATGGAGTTAGAGAACTCCCGACTAGCCCCTGAAGAACGCCACCGTCGGCTGACCCTACGTCTCTGTTTGTATTGTGGTGAGCCCGGGCATGTCATAGCTGCATGCCCCACACGACCTCCGCGACCCATGGTGAGTGCCATTATTCCTGCTGAGCATAAAATGAAACCCCTCACCACTGTCGTCATCCTTACTGCCGCTAATGTCTCCCTTTCAGTGGTCGCGCTCCTCGACTCGGGGTCAGCCGGCAACTTCCTCTCCGGGGCCATCTGCCGCCAGTTACGCCTCAAGACCACTCCGTCTCCGACCACCTACAGGATCAGCTCAATAACCGGAAGACCCCTCAGTCGCAAGCACGTCCGTACCGTGGCTGGACCAGTCACTCTTCAGGTCGGGCTTCTACATCGGGAAGAGGCTCACATGCTGGTTCTGGA
Source organism: Romanogobio albipinnatus (assembly GCA_023566225.1). Classification (NCBI taxonomy): domain Eukaryota; kingdom Metazoa; phylum Chordata; class Actinopteri; order Cypriniformes; family Gobionidae; genus Romanogobio; species Romanogobio albipinnatus. The sequence continues at coordinate 36,381,124 of CM042263.1, forward strand.
GGATTCGACCGCTGACGTGGTTCTGGGGCGCCCCTGGTTGGAGCAGCATAATCCTACCATCTCCTGGAAAACGGGCGAAATCCTGAAGTGGGGCGACACTTGCTTCTCACAATGTCTGACGGAACTTCCTCTTCCATCCTCATCTCTGCCTGATCTGACTCTCTGTGCCACATCCATCGAAAGTCCAGTTGAACAACGCTCCGTCGATGTTCCCGAGTGTTACGCCCCCTTCAGCGATGTCTTCTGCCCGCAACGGGCTTCCAAGCTGCCTCCACACCGGCCATGGGACTGTGCCATTGACCTGCTTCCGGGTGAACCAGTACCAAGGGGTAAGATATACCCACTATCCATCCCGGAGGAGAAGGCCATGGAGGAATACATACAGGAAGCCCTCGTCCAAGGTTACATCAGGCCGTCTACTTCCCCTGCTGCGTCCAGCTTCTTCTTCGTGGCAAAGAAGGACGGAGGCTTGCGGCCATGCATCGATTATCGTTCCCTCAACAAGATAACAGTTAAGTTCCGGTACCCCCTTCCTCTCGTCCCAGCAGCCCTCGAACATCTCCGTGGTGCCACTGTGTTCACCAAGTTGGACCTCCGCAGCGCGTACAACCTCATCCGGATACGTGAGGGGGACGAGTGGAAGACTCCCTTTATTACCCCTACTGGACACTATGAATACCTCGTCATGCCGTATGGATTGGTAAACGCCCCCTCCGTATTCCAGGATTTCATCCGTGAGGTGCTCCGGGAGTTTCTATATCGATTTGTCCTAGTCTACATTGACGACATCCTCATCTACTCCCGGAGCCAGGCCGAACATCGCCAACACGTTGCGGAGGTCCTAAACCGTCTACGTCAGTTCCATCTATTCCTCAAGGCCGAAAAGTGTTCTTTCCATCAAACTTCAGTTTCTTTCCTGGGATACCACATTGATCACAGTGGCATCCGGATGGACGAGAGGAAGGTGGAATCCATCACCACCTGGCCAGAACCCACCACTATCAAAGAACTCCAGCGCTTCCTAGGTTTCTCCAACTTCTATCGACGATTCATCAAAGGTTACAGCTCCATCACTCATCCACTCACCAGTATGTTACGCAACAAGCCCAAGTCTCTGTCCTGGACCCCGGCAGCTACCAATGCCTTCTGCCACCTCAAGAAAGCCTTCACCACCGCTCCCCTCCTAGTCCATCCAGACCCGGAAAAACCCTTCATCGTGGAGGTGGACGCCTCCACCACCGGAGTGGGAGCGGTGTTGTCGCAGCAGCAGGGGACGCCAAGTAGACTCCATCCATGCGCCTTCTTCTCCCGCAAGCTCAGCCCGGCGGAGGTCAACTACTCCATCGGTGACAGGGAACTTCTCGAGTGGAGACATTGGTTGGAGGGAGCCAAACATGCGTTCCTGGTGCTAACAGATCATAAAAACCTTGAATATCTTCGATCAGCCAAGAGATTAAACCCCAGACAAGCCCGGTGGGCCATGTTCTTCTCCCGTTTCAATTATACCATCTCCTACCGTCCTGGTACCAAGAATCTTAAGGCTGATGCTCTCTCCCGTCTTCATGCCCCTGACGAACAGATCGAAGAACCAGAACCCATTATTCCAAGCTCCCTCATAGTAAGTCCTATTACCTGGTCCGAAGAAACCATGCCCTCCTCCAATGCCTCCACGAACCCTCCACCGGGTTGTCCACCTGGCTTGCTATACCTCACTCGGACACGACGCACTCCCACCATTCACTCGGCTCACACGTCACTCGGTACTGGTCACCCGGGGGTCAATGAAACCCTCTCGTTGCTAAAAGAACGCTTCTGGTGGCCAGGGATGGCAAAGGATGTCAGAAGGTACGTGCAGGGCTGTAGGGAGTGTGCCATTTCCAAATCTCCACGTCATCTTCCAGCTGGTAAGCTCCTTCCTCTGCCCGTTCCAGAACGCCCATGGTCACACCTAGGAGTAGATTTCATCACTGACCTGCCGGTCTCAGACGGTAATACCACCATCCTAGTGGTAGTCGATCGCTTCTCCAAATCATGTCGTCTGATCCCACTCCCAGGTCTGCCTACTGCCATGGAAACAGCCGAAACACTCTTCAATCAAGTTTTTAGATACTTCGGAGTACCTGAGGACATAGTATCCGATCGAGGACCCCAGTTCATTTCACGAGTATGGAGATCATTCTTCTCACTCCTAGGTGTGGCCGTTAGCCTGACGTCGGGATATCATCCACAGTCAAACGGGCAGACGGAAAGGAAGGTTCAGGAAATTGGTCGCTTCCTACGTACCTTCTGTCATGACCACCAGGACTCTTGGAACAAGTTCCTAGGTTGGGCCGAGTACGCCCAAAACTCCCTGAAGCAGTCGACCACAGGACTCACCCCATTCCAATGCGTACTCGGTTTCCAACCTCCACTGTTCCCCTGGGATGGGGAACCCTCCGACGTTCCTGCTGTGGACTACTGGTTCCGAGAGAGCGAGAGGGTCTGGGACTCAGCTCACCATCAGCTGCAACGGGCCCTGCGCAGACGCAGGATGGTCGCGGATCTTCGGCGTTCTGACACCCCCGTCTTCCAGCCTGGTCAACTGGTGTGGCTTTCTACCCGAGACATCAGAATGCGTCTGCCTTGCAAAAAGCTGAGTCCCAGGTTCATTGGCCCATTCCCCATCACCAAGCAGGTCAACCCGGTCACATATCAACTCCGTCTGCCACAAGGGTACCGTATACATCCTACTTTCCATGTTTCACTACTCAAAGCTCACCATCCCTCTGTTTCCCCCACAGGACCTGACGTAGTTCCCGCCGAACCCCCACCTTCCAATCATCCTGGAGGACGGTACGGCCTACAAGGTCAATGAGATCTTGAACTCCCAACGTCGTGGTGGTCAGCTGGAATATCTTGTGGATTGGGAAGGATATGGTCCCGAGGAACGCTCCTGGGTCCCAAGGAACGACATTTTAGATCCCATGTTACTCCAGACATTTCACGACAGTCATCCTGAGAAGCCAGCTCCGCGGGGTAGAGGACGTCCACCACGGCGTCGGGGTTCTCGGCCCTCTGGAGCGGGCCGTGGAGGGGGGGGTACTGTCACAGACACGTCAGGTTCCACCCTCTACCAATCACAGCGCACTCCTTCCCCAGAGTACTGATCACCATCACCTGCACCTCATCACCACACTCATCACCAACACTACAAGACTCACAACCACACAGCACTCCACGTCCGGTCTCGTTCGCATATACGTCTACCTATGCTTACCTCAAGGACTCTCCTATCGATACTACCTGTCTCCAGCGTGTCTCCTTCCTTCCGTGTTCCCTGTCTGCTGTGTGGGTGTGTTCCTGTCCGTCCCTCTGTCTCCAACGATCTCCAGTCTCCAGCGATCTCCAGTCTCCAGAAACCTCCAGGCTTCAACATCATTCCACCTTCAAGACAAAAGACAGTAACTCTCTCTCTCATATCACCATCCTATCTACCATCAACCGGTTTACTCACCTGCTTCACTTCCCATGCTCTACTGTGGTCAAATAAACTCTCATACCTGTTAACATCTGTGTCTGCCTCCTGTCTACTTGTAACAGTAGTTGTCAGTGAACTATTTTTGAACTATCTAAAGTGAGGACTATTTATGCCTCATAAAGCTTTACAAAGGAGATTTAAAGGCTCAGTTATCTTCTCAACAGAGAAAGGAAACAAACAACACAGAGTGATACAGAACATAGAGATATTTATTTCAAGATGCAAAACAAATAAAATCAAAAATAAAGAACAATTTTTATTAGTGGTGGGCATAGATACTGTCACAGTCAAGTCAAGTCAACAATGCAGATTGTTTCAAAGCAGCTTTACAGTGTTAAACAGGAACATAAAGCAACATAATTTTATTTAGCCGAAAAGCCATTCTCGAGAAAACGGTGATGTCATCAGTTCATTTCAATTATCATACAGTGACAGTGTGGGCTTTATATCAGTAATTAGAGCAGTAATTTAGTTTATATTGTTAATTTAGTTTAATAATTAGATTTATTTTGATATTTAGTTGAAAAATGTAGAAAAATACAGTGACGAACTCCGCGACGCCCTCCTCTGGCCATCGGAGGGAGCCATCACCAGAGGACTAACACACTCACTCATGCACTACATTTCCCATAACCCGTACCTTGGACTGATTTCACGCCAGCTGTTGCCCATTACCCGGACTATAATAGACTGCCACTCACCTCAGTTCACCACAAAGTCTTGTATTGCCTAGGTGGACATTTCTGTGCGTTACTTTAACCTGTTTGACTGCTTGTTGCCAACTTCTGTTATTCCTGTTTCTCGATACCTGCTGCCTGCCCTTGGATCCTTGCCTGGTTACTCTTCTGTGAACGTTATCTGCCTGTCCTGACCAATTGCCTGTTTTCTGACTACGTTTCTGCCTACTTCTGTTATTGCCTGTTCAGTCTACGTGATGAATCATTACAGATACATCTAGATTAATCTCACTGTAATCTTGGAATTAATCTAGATTAAAATGGCTCATTTGAATTCTGCCGAAGGCGTTCAGAATATGTGTGCTCGTAAGTGATCGTTTGTCTTTTTGTAGTTTGAATAATAAATAACTTCTGTCCCTTTAAGACCTGACGCACGCATGGATCCCAAACACTGTTCCTGTGAGCTGGTACGACTGTGTTTACATTAAAACTCCCCAAGATGGGCATTGAGACATTTGTTGAGTGTATTTGAGCATTAATAAGATGGAAAAAGGAGCTCATTTTTGCACTTGTATGTCAGAGGCGGCTTTATTACGGTATGTGTGTGTGCGCTTCAGATGCGAGCGCAAAATCTGCGGGAATTAGTAGAATTAACGTTATGTGCAACCCCGCGTGAAATTCAGACCGGTCACACATGAGGAAAAGTCCAACAGAACACGTGTTCGCCATGTTCAGAGGATTAAACGACTGAATGAGAGGAGGCGGTGCGGGTCACTCGCTGTCGGTCGGAGAGGAGAGGAGAGCGCAGCTGATATCCATACTGTAGAAAATGAGTATCGTATCGTTTCAGATATTTCAGTATCGATACATAGCGAAATATGGATATTTATGACAACACTAGTAGGCATACACACAGGTTCGAAGACTCGTTCTCTCGCCCCTACAGTGCAATTCGGCTAGGTGTACAGCCGCGCTAAAATATCAAGGTGAAAGTCATCATAGCTCTCACTCGCTGCTGCTGGAGGATGAGATAAACCTGGGGATGGCAGAGAGTGATTCCTGTGGCTCCTCCACTGGCTGCTTCCACTGCACTGGCTCTCACTCGCTGCTGCTGCTGGAGGATGAGGATGTAGCTTTGCTGCTTCATGCATCGCTTGTGCTGAAAAAATCCCCCAATGCAGAAGTCTTCTCATCAGATCTTCATGCTTCTTCCCTAAATAATAACACCAACAAATTTCTTTTTAAAATCAATTTGATTGCCAATTATCAGTAAGATCCAATCAAATCAAATTCTATTTTATACATCTGGGGTTCAGACAGTTGTTACTGATGAATAAGAGGTTTTTGAACAGGACAATGTTTCCTCCCTTTTTTCTCTTTCTTTTTTAACCCTTGCCTGCACCAACTACAGTGGGGATCGAAAGTTTGGGCACCCCAGGTAAAGATTTGTATTAATGTGCATAAAGAAGCCAAGAAAAGATGGAAAAATCTCCAAAAGGCATCAAATTACAGATTAGACATTCTTATAATACGTCAAAAAAAAGTGCCGTCTGCAAAAGTTTGGGCACCCTGCAGAGTTAATACCTTGTACTGCCTCCTTTGGAAAGCTGAGAACTGACAGTGTCATGGATTGTTCTCAATCATTGTCTGGAAAGACCAGGTGATTTCAATCTCAAAGGTTTTAAATGCCCAGACTCATCTGACCTTGCCACAACAATCAGCACCATGGGTTCTTCTAAGCAGTTGAAAATAGTGAAACTGAAACTGAAAATAGTTGACGCTCACAAAGATTTGATTTGAACCAATTCACGGGCGTTTAAAGGTCCCATGGCATGAAATTTTCATTTTATGAGGTATTTCAACATTAATATGAGTTCCCCTAGCCTGAATATTGTCCCCAAGTGGATAGAAATGTTGATCGGTGTAAACCCGAGTTCTGGCTGTCTCTCTCAGCCCAGACGAGCCAATCCTGAAGTCTCCTGGTTTGACGTCCAAGCAGGAACGGTTACCTCCCTTTCCTCCGCCCAGAGAATCTGCCACGCCCATGCAAACACTCGAGATCATTAACGTTACTTGTGAATGCTGGCAGTTTCTCAGTGTTTGGATGTACAAATGAAAACAGAAGTCTTTTTTCAGTTCCTTCTGATCTGTGATCAGTGATCTCTTATGTGTAGCTAATTATTTATTATTCGTGCACACGCAGCGGCTTCTCTCTCTCCAGACAGAATGGTGTTTTCTATCTTGTGAGTCAGTGTTTTTGTACGTCCTCGTCGCGTCTATCGGTTCTAAAATGTGCATAGTCTTTTCTGTTTAACATCAGCAGTCACATCTTTAGAGATAAACCTCACACACGCCGAAGCTCGGCCTTCAATATCCCCGACCCCCAGTACTGCATCTGGCCCACAGCGGAGGCACCAAACGCGGCGTGAGATTAAGCAGAAGGGGGGTAAGCATGAGCATATCTGGGCTAGGCTAGCCAGCTTTCCCCACAATAAACTGGATTACATTCGATTACTGTTGTTGTGTCTTTGTTTGCGCTGTGTAACGTTACTCAATGCGCATCACTGATTGGAACATATCTAGAAATAATGCTATACTCAACACTTACTAACTCGTTCATCTCGCTGTAATGGTACATTGCATGTGTTACAAAGTTGGTAATAATGATGAAGACGGACTCGGCGTGACTGGGACTCGTGTTTATTCAGAACTCTCAGATACAAACACAATAAACTCGCACTGACTGACAGCGCTCTCATAACTCAGTAGGTACTATAAATAACTTTGTTAGCAATCGCTCCGTCTCCATGATGTCCGGTTCGCGAACGAATCATTCTTTTGAATCGGTTCTTTTTAGTGAACCGAACCAGTTCACCAAATCGGACTGAATCGTTCTAAACGGTTCGCGTCTCGAGTCAGCGCTGATCCATAATTTACTAAAGTTACTAACTTTCTGACATGAGTGACAGCCCCTCCGACTAGAAATAAACTAATAACCTGAAGTATATGCTAGTAACTACAACAGTTCACCCTGAACTGAGACTGAGAACTGATGAGAAGTGAACTCAGGTCCATCCGTCTCTGGCAGACTCGTGCCTGCTCGTGCCTCGTTAAACCACGCCCCCTCCGCTAATTTAAAATGCAAAGATGTCAGCCAATCACAACAGTGGGCGTTTTTACTGAAGTCTCACAGCAGACATGCCTCTAGAAGCAGGGCATTCAGCCACAGGGCAAACAGCAGTATAGAAAAAATGCCTTTTATTTCTAAATTATGACATTTTATGATGTAAAAATCATACTAACAATATAAGTACACCTCAGAAAACACTATAAAATAATAGAAAAATGCCATGCCATGGGACCTTTAAGTATAATTAGCAGAGCCTGCCGGGCGAACGATAAACATTATATAAATAGAAGTCAGATATTCTTTCATTCGGGAAGCGAACGGCGAGTGAAGCAGATCGGGCGAGCGCGCATGTAAGTGTTTTGAACTCATTGTGCACTTGTGTTACACGGCTTAAAGATGTACTTGCTAGAACAGTGTTGTTTGTCCTACTGGTATTGTGTTTGGTTTATTCTGTCTGTGTGCAATTGATCCTGTCATAGTAAATCGCATTTGAATAATATACGAGATCGTTATAATACTGAACGAGCCTTTTGCACTTAAGTAAGTTTTCCTATTCAGGCTGAGATTGGTTTTGATTTGAACCTATTCACGGGCGTTTAAGTATAATTAGCAGAGCCTGCCGAGCTCCCACCTGATCTCACTCGAGCAGTGAATAGGATCTATTTAACGAGCGTTCCATAGCTGGAGCGGAAGTGTTCAGCCCGCGTTTTCAGCCTCCGCGTGTGAAGACCGACACGGGTAAAGACATCTGTATTCAACTCTTCCTCTGCGCGACTCCTCCGAGGCAAGGACTCCGGTAAGGTGCATAGCTATCTCCTTCTCTTGTCCTCTTTCACCTTCCTTTTAACCATGTGTGTACAGTCCATTCCCGTTATCTCTCAACCACGCCCCACTATTACACGCAGACCTACACGACACCGTAACCTTGCTAATCTACGTCCTGTTCCTCTCTCCGCTAATGCTCCTCCCTCTTTTTCTGTGGGCCTATGGAATTGTCAGTCAGCGGTCAATAAAGCTGACTTCATTCCAGCCTTTGCCACTCAATCTGCTCTCAAAATCTTGGCCTTGACTGAGACCTGGGTCCGCCCAGAAGACTCAGCAACACCTGCTGCTCTTTCTAATAACTTCTCTTTCTCCCACACCCCTCGCCACACTGGGAGGGGTGGTGGCACTGGTCTTCTCATTCATAACAATTGGAAATACTCTACTCACACATCTCTTTGCAATAACAATACATTTGAATACCACGCTATTACGCTTACGACTCCCGTTAAACTCCATATTGTAGTCATTTACCGCCCCCCTGGTCCATTGACCACCTTTGTTCATGAGCTAGATGTTCTGCTGTCCTCATTTCCAGAGGATGGCAGCCCACTCATAGACCTTGGTGACTTCAACATTCATCTGGACAAATCTTATGCTTCAGATTTCCACTCCCTCCTTGCCTCATTCGATCTCAATCGCCTCATCACTCACGCACACTGTTCAGAACATTTAACTCTCTCCTCTGCCCTCCCTCACCACCTCCCACCACCTCCCTATCTCCAGACGATTTTGCACAATTCTTCACAAATAAAACAACAACCATCAGCAGTCAGTTCTCACCCTCACACACTGTAGACTCCTGTTCAGCCACATCCACAACCAAACATCCTCTCTTCTCATTTTCTACACTCACTGAGACTGAAGTATCTAAACTTGTCCTCTCTAGCCATCCTACCACCTGTCCTCTTGATCCCATTCCCTCACACCTCCTTCAAGCCATCTCTCCTACACTCCTACCAGCACTCACTCACATAATCAACTCATCTCTCAGCACCGGCATCTTCCCTACCACATTCAAGCAGGCTCGGGTAACTCCACTGCTTAAGAAACCCACGCTAAACTCATCCCTCATAGAAAATTACAGACCCGTTTCTCTACTACCATTCATAGCAAAAACTATTGAACGAGTTGTTTTCAACCAGGTTTCATCCTTCCTATCACAGAATAATCAGCTGGACATCAACCAATCAGGTTTCAAAAGGGGCCACTCCACAGAGACTGCACTACTGTCAGTCACTGAAGCTCTGCGGATAGCTAAAGCTGACTCCAAATCATCAGTCCTCGTCCTGCTTGATCTATCTGCGGCCTTTGACACAGTCAATCATCAGATTCTTCTGTCCACCCTCTCATCGCTGGGCATCACAGGGACTCCACTCCTTTGGTTTGAGTCCTATCTCACAGGTAGGTCTTTCAAGGTTGCCTGGAGAGGTGAGGAATCCCAAGCACATCCACTGACCACTGGGGTTCCCCAGGGCTCGGTGCTTGGTCCTCTCCTCTTCTCCATCTACACTACTTCATTGGGACCCATCATTCAGGCACATGGCTTCTCATACCACTGCTATGCTGATGACACTCAGCTCTACCTTTCATTTCACCCAGGCGACCCCACAGTAGCTGCACGAATCTCCAGCTGTCTGGCTGACATCTCTGCATGGATGAGGAAACATCACCTGCAGCTCAACCTGGCAAAGACTGAGTTTCTCATCTTCCCGGCCAGTCCCACCATACAACATGACTACACCATCCAGTTAGGTACATCCTTGATTTCCCCATCAAAGTCAGTCAGAAATCTTGGAGTAACATTTGATGACCAGCTATCCTTCAGAGAACACATTTCTAAGACAGCTAGCTCATGCCGGTTTGCGCTCCACAACATCAGGAAGATTAGACCGTTCCTAACAGAGCACGCAACACAGCTTCTTGTCCAGGCCCTGGTTATTTCTAGACTTGACTACTGCAATGCGCTTCTGGTTGGACTCCCCTCTTGTGCGATCCAATCACTTCGAATGATCCAGAATGCAGCAGCACGTCTTGTCTTCAACGAGCCCAAAAGGACCCACGTCACACCTCTCTTCATCTCCCTGCACTGGCTACCACTCGCTGCTCCCATCAAGTTTAAGGCGCTGACGCTTGCATACAGAGCCACCACACGCTCAGCTCCGACTTACTTTGACCCCATTCTACAAATCCACACCCCAACCAGAAGCCTTCGCTCAGCAAAGGAACGACGGCTTGTGGTACCATCACAGAGGGGGAAAAAATCCCTTTCCAGAACATTTTCATTCAAGAAGATCCAGCTGGTGGAACGATCTTCCCAACACCATCCGTAACGCAGAATCATTGACATCATTCAAAAATCTTAAAACTCAGCTCTTCCGTGAGCACTTAACCTTTCTCTTTCTTCTTCCCTCCCCTAGCCTTTGCTACACTGAGCAATGTACACGGTCTCAGGATTTCAGGCTCTTATTGCGCTTCTCGACTCTTCATGACCTATCGCTTCATGTTCTCCCAAGTTGTAAGTCGCTTTGGATAAAAGTGTCTGCTAAATGCATAAATGTAAATGTAAAGCAGGAAAAGGCTATAAGAAGATAGCAAAGCGTTTTCACATGCCAATATCCTCTGTTCGGAATGTAATTAAGAAATGGCAGTCATCAGGAACAGTGGAAGTTAAAGCAAGATCTGGAAGACCAAGAAAAATATCAGACAGAACAGCTCGCAGGATTGTGAGAAAAGCAAGTCAAAACCCACGTTTGACTACACAATCCCTCTAGAAAGATCTGGCACACAATGGAGTTGTGGTACACTATTCCACTATAAAGAGATACTTGTACAAATATGGTCTTCATGGAAGAGTCATCAGAAGAAAACCTCTTCTACGTTCTCACCACAAAAATCAGCGTTTGAAGTTTGCAAATGAACATATGGACAAGCCTGATGCATTTTGGAAACAAGTTCTGTGGACGGATGAGGTTAAAATAGAACTTTTTGGCCGGAATGAGCAAAGGTACGTTTGGAGAAGAAAGGGCACAGAATTGAATGAAAAGAACCTCTGTCCAACTGTTAAGCATAGGGGTGGATCAATCATGCTTTGGGGTTGTATTTCAGCCAGTGGCACAGGGAACATTTCACGAGTAGAAGGAAAAATGGATTCAATAAAATTTCAGCAAATTTTGGACACTAACTTGATGCCATCTGTGAAAAAGCTGAAGTTTAAGAGAGGATGGCTTCTGCAAATGGATAATGATCCTAAACACACCTCAAAATCCACGGTGGATTACATCAAGAGGTGTAAACTGAAGGTTTTGCCATGGCCTTCACAATCTCCTGACCTCAACATCATTGAAAATCTATGGATAGACCTTAAAAGAGCAGTGCGTGACAGACAGCCCAGAAATCTCAAAGAACTGGAAGACTTTTGTAAGGAAGAATGGGCGAAGATACCTCAAACAAGAATTGAAAGACTCTTGGCTGGCTACAAAAAGCATTTACAAGCTGTAATATTTGCCAAAGGGGGCAGTACAAGGTATTCACTCTGCAGGGTGTAATTCTGTGTCTGTCCAGCTGGTGTCCTTCACGAGTCTCTTACTACTTAAGATGCACTTTTGAATGGATATAATAATATCATCATCAAATCATACTTCACTGCGTTCACTGCGCTTAGGTTTCTACATCTATGACTATAATCTATAACAGTTAAAGGTTTAGGTTTTGATATGGAAATGATCAAATCATGGACTGCAGTAACAGACAGCGGCAGGAAGAAACAGACACAAACTCTCTGTGTACGAGCGCAGAACAAAACCAATAAAGCTATCGTGTGCGGTGGAGCTCACAGAGACAGAACAGCATCTGCACAGTTCTTGTGTGATTCCTAGTGTTCATGAGCTTCATCTGTTCATGAGCGGCTCAATCACTTCTTTTTCTTTTTTGGCGCCAGGTTCAGTTCATCAACATTCAATGACATTTACTCTCGTCATTGATTGTCGCAAAATAAACACATTTTACATCCCTCCCAAAAGCTGACTATCATTTGTAAGCTAGCTTAAACAAACTTAAAGTGTCATGAAAATTCTTACCTTTTACGTTTCTCGAAAGCGCCGAATCCCTCATGGTGAAAAGCTAAATTTTCTTCTTGCAGACTTTGGTCCTCGTTTCAACCATAATTTGTTTCTTATCTTTTTCCAAGCCAACAATCATTGAAGCGGCGACCGCCCGTCATGTTGTCTGTTCATCTGTAGCGTCACTCGCGCAGAATCAGAGCGGCAAGAGAGGCTCGAGCAGAATGAGTGTTTTATGAGAAAGCCAATTAGGCCTTTTCCGACTTATTTCATTTAAAAGGCGAACTATTGTCACATACAAATTATTATGAAAGCTAGCCATTAAAATTTCAAGCAGTTTTAAGCACTTTATCCAAATCCAAACACTTTCCAAACCTTGAAAACTCCACATTAAAGCTCAAGCGTTTTCAAGGATTTCCAGCACCTGTACGAACCCTGTCCATCATTAGTTCATTAATCCCAGACCTGTTTCTGTTCTTCCAATGATCTCCCTGTTATTTAAACCCAGTAATTTATCACATGATACAGAACAGAAACAACAGAAGCCATAAAAACACATTTAAAACTCACCAACCAGAAGACACAGACAGAGCAAAAGTAATTTGAGGAACATTTTCTTCATCGGTTGACTGAAAAGCCCACGATAGTGACTGAACGCCTCAGATTGATCTGAAACACTGAACTGTGATATTTATCTGGTTGTGTGTGAATCCTCCCCCAACCTCAGTCAGTTTCCACTCACACATCCGTCTCCTTTAACATCACGGAAATCAACAAGCTTTTGCTGATCTTACGTTTTCAAATGAATTCTGGCCCTGAATGAAAACTAATATCAGAAGAGTGAAATATTGGATTAGATATCTGGATCTACTGGTGTGTTATTTAGTGCTGTGAGCTGTCAATCATATCTGACCTCTGACCTCTGGCTCTTATTTGACTGTTGATGGCCTCACTTTATTTGCTCACACCCAAATATGGGGCAAATTTAACAAGCTATAATAACTGATCTAGGGCAGTGGTTCTCAAACATGTCCTGGAGTGCCACCAGCCCAGCACGTTTTGTATGTGTCCCTGTATCTGACACACCCATTTCAGGTCTTGCAGTCTCTACTAATGAGCTCATGAGTTGAATCAGGTGTGATAGATGAGGGAGACATACACACTGTGCAGGGCTGGTGGTACTCCAGGACACTGATCTGGGGGGTATTTTAAGCTGAATCTTCACAGACACATTCTGGGGACACCAGTGATTTATATTACATCTTGTGAAAAGGGGCATAATATGTCCCCTTTAATATTATTTCAATACTCAGCATATCGTGAGTCTCTGGCGATGCCCACCCCTATAAACTACTAGTACACTCATAAGTTCACTTGTAGTAAAGATTCAGTACAAAAGATCCAGCAGCCATATCACCCTGTAGCCCAAGACTGGTTTCCCACTGAAGCTAAGCAGGGCTGAGTCTGGTCAGTACACGGATGGGAGACCAACTGGGAAAGCTAGGGGCCAGCAGGGGGCGCTCACCCTGTGGTCTGTGTGGGTCCTAACACCCCAGTACAGTGATGGGGACACAAGCACCGTCCTTCGAATGAGACGTTAAACCGAGATCCTGACTCTCTGTGGTCATTAAAAATCCCCAAAAAGAAGCGGTGTCACCCCGCCATCCTGGCTCAAAGTTGCCCATTGACCCCCATCCATCATGGCCTCCTAATCATCCCCATATATATATACGATTGGCTTCATCACTCTCCTCTCCACCAATCAGCTGGTGTGTGGTGGGCGTTCTGGGGCAATATGGCTGCCGTCGCATCATCAGGTGGTGCTGCACATTGGTGGTGGTTGAGGAGATTCCCCCCTTCTATATGTAAAGCGCTTTGAGTGCCTAGAAAAGCGCTATATAAATGTTACAAATTATAATGAATTATTAATTAAATGATAAACGTAGTTGTGCACTTAAAGTTTACTACTGTTACACTTACACTTAAACATATACTTTTATATACTAAAAGTGGGCCAATTTAGTCCCAAGCAGTATTGAAATAGTACACTTACAAGTATCCTACTAGTACATTAATATTAATATACTTATTACAAGAAGTACACTTAAAAATATACTGGAACATTACTTATGTATACTTAATAAAATAAACTTGAAGTATACTTCTTTTTCGTAAGGGTTGTGTGGAGTGGAAGATTGTGAGCTTCTTATCAGAAAGATAAAATGAAGAAACGCTTCACCCACAAACTCCTGACACGCACAGAGACGACAAACATCCAGCAGACGCTGTTTATCCACCAGCAGATCAAACCAGACACACTGATGTTTGAACAGATCAAATTAAAAGGAAAAAAACATCACATGGTTCATTTGACTCAAATGCCAGTAAATCACATGTATAATAGGGGGGGTGGTCTACCGACAGACCACGAGCTCAGGTGTTTTTATATATCATATTTCATATATTTGTATATCATACCTTCTACATTTAACCTTCTGTGGCATTCATTTTTATATTTGGAAAGAAAAAAATATTTCACCCCACTTTTTGGGAGATTGGGGCAAAATCAATCGCAAATGGTTCAAACAAATCACAAACAACAAACAATTAATCGGTCCGATCAGGCATAATATTATGACCAGTGAAGTGAATAACACTTGGGTTAGGGTTACACTTACGGCTCCTGTTAGTGGGTGGGATATATTAGGCAGCAAGTGAACATTTTGTCCTCAGAGTTGATGTGTTAGAAGCAGGAAAAATGGGCAAGAATAAGGATTTGAGCGAGTTTGACAAGGGCCAGATTGTGACGGCTAGACGACTGGGTCAGAGCATCTCCAAAACTGCAGCTCTTGTGGGGTGTTCCCGGTCTGCAGTGGTCAGTCTCTATCAAAAGTGCTCCAAGGAAGGACCAGTGGAGAACCGGCCACAGGGTCATGGGCGGCCGAGGCTCATTGATGCACGTGGGGAGCGAAGGCTTACCTGATAAACACATGGCACCAGGATGCACTATGGGAAGAAGGCAAGCGGACGGAGGCAGTGTGATGCTTTGGGCAATGTTCTGCTGGGAAACCTTGGGTTTGGTTCAGGAATGGTTTGAGGCATTGACCTGGCCTCCAAATTCCCCAGATCTCAATCCAATCGAGCATCTGTGGGGTGAGCTGAACAAACACATCCAATCCATGGAGGTCCCACCTCGCAACTTACAGGACTCATAGGATCTGCTGCTAACATCTTGGTGCCAGATACCACAGCACACCTTCAGGGGTCTAGTGGAGTCCATGCCTCAAAGGGCCAGGGCTGTTTTGGCAGCAAAAGGGGGACCAACACAATATTAGATCATAATGTTATGCCTAGTCGGTGTATACTATTCATTTAAACATAAAAACCACAAACGAACACACACACACACACACATTACTTTGCTGACTGACCCCTGACCTCCTATATGTCTCTCAAACCAGATTCAGGGATCCAGTGTTCCTGACTCTCCTCAAGCTCACTGTCCTCACTCTCAGAAGGAATGACTCTAAATGCTCGATCATGTTCCTTCCGCTCATAAAATGTTCTTGTTTCCATTTCCTGCAAGTATCAATAGATAATAAAAACATTGAATATTGGTGCATTCATTTTGCCAGAACAAAAGTGGCCTAACTGCACAGTTGCAGTTAAAAATCTGTTGAAAATCGCCTGTCTAATTCAGTCAGCACAGTGTCTAAAACAGAGAGATACGAATGACATTGAAATGTCTGTGATTCTGATTCCCATTGCGTCTCATTTTCATCACGCTGTCCAAGTGTGGTTGGTACTATGTACTGCGAAAGCCCGGGAAGTTGTCACAAAGTTCTTTTTCATTTTCATTTCACTTTGGGGGGCACTCTCTGCACAAAAACCAGCCACTGCCCCAAGTGTTAACATATCCAGATCCAGATGGGGTAAGTTGAGCAGGTATCTCCGCTGACACGGTGGCGGTGCTGCTGGTTCGAGGGCAGGCGTTGTTCTCTGATGCGGCCTCGATTGCTGTGTCAGTATTAGCACCAGTGGAATTGATAGTTGAAGTGTCAGAGTTAGAAAACTCCACACATTTAGTAGTGGGTTAGTAGTGGTTAATAGTTACTCTCAATACTTTGAGATTCACGAGTGACGGGAGATTTAACGTCTTTTTATAATAAAATGATTAAAAATAACTTAGCCTTAACTTACTCTTTCTACACACAAAAATAATAAGATAAGACAAATAAAACATGAAGAAAATATGAATTCTGTAAAAAAATATATTTTATTCAAAGCACAAGGCTCTGATTGATTGGCTCTGGTCTGGGGGGGATCTTTGAGGGCAATCTTTCTTTTGAAAACCAAATTTCTGGCATTTGTAAAGCCACTTGTTTTCCATCTTAAAAATGTCTCAAAATGACAGCATATGCTCTCAATGTAAGATGCAGAAAAGTTAATACGCTCATGACCTCAAGACTAGATTATCGTAATGCTTTATTGGGCGGTTCCCTGCAGGCCTAATAAACAAACTCCAGCAGCTCGAGTTCATACTAGAACAGGAAGTGTGACCATATTAGCCGGTTCTGTCAATGCTGCATTGGCTCCCTATTAAACATCACATACATTTTAAAATCCTGCTGATTACTCAGAAAGCACTGATGGTTTAGCTCCTCAGTACTTGAACAAGCTTTTATCACTTTATAGTCCTTTACATCTATTGCGATCTCAAAATTCTGGCCAGTTGATAACACCTAGAATATCAAAATCAACTGCAGGCGGTCGATCCTTTTCCTATTTAGCTGTGTAATTATTACAGCCGCTATTATGAATATGTGATATTGACAGCTTGGAGGAAGTTCAGTTCAGTCAGTTCAGATCAGACTGTGGCCCACAGTTCATGTCCGCTCAAATGCAACAGATCTGTGAGGAAAATGCCTTTCTACATGTGAAGACAACACCAACATGGGCGCAGACAAACGATGAGGTGATGCGTATTAAGAGGCATATGAATATCTCAGGGGGAGGGGCTAGACTGGAAAGAGTCCATGTACAGATTTACTGACCACAATACTACTGGAAAAAAACCTGAGGAGTTGCTTTCCATCAGGAAAATCATTGGGAAGCTGCCATACTTTACCACACCGCACAATGACCAGGAGACAAGAGATCATGATGCTGATGAAAACTTTACACCGATCACCACCGAAGGGTCAGAGATTCACAACTTGAGAACCAAGATCTGGCAGGACAAGAAAACACCAACAACTCCATTCAGCCAAGATCCATAAACTACTGTGTCCAAAGAGAAATTCTGTGTTCACAATATAAAAAGAATACCAGGTTTGAGAAGAAATTTTTTAGTGAGAAAGCAAACAACACTCCAGCTGAACAGCAAAACCAATCAGACAGAACGTCTCGGTTACGGAACGGAGACGTAACGTTAGTGACTAACGAATGGGGGTTTCGCTTAGAAGCCAATTACCTTAAAGAATTTAACAGCGCCCAATGGCAGTGCCAATGCCATGGGCATGCGGAATTTGCATGCGTAACTCCGCCCCACCTCGTGGGTATATAAGGAAGTACGCTGGCAACATCGCATTATGTTACTGCTGCGGAGCCAAGACTGAACTCCGCGTTCCAGCAGCACAACGGATGTGGCAAAGGGACGTTACGTCTCCGTTCCCTCCTCAGGGAACGAGGGTTACATACGTAACCGAGACGTTCCCTTTCGTTCAGTCACTATGACGTAACGTTAGTGACTAACGAATGGGGGTCCCAATATAACAACGTCACTCGACTGTCTTCCAGTGCCCTGCGTAAGTGTGAGTACCCTGTCGTAAGACTAGTACAGTTGAAGGACTCCCACTTATCACAGGATTACCAAGGTACACTGGGAAGCATACTGGGAGAGCATAAGCTAATGCTCTCTTTACCCAGCATTTTCCTTGCCAATGTACGGTTGCTAGTGAACAAAATGGAGGAGATTCGACTCAGCATCACACACAGCAAGAAACTTTTGAACTGTAACATCCTAATCTTCACGGAAACCTGGTTAAACAGCGGAATACTGGACACCGCTATTGAGCTAGCGGGACGCCACACACTCCGGGCAGATAGAACATTAGATGGCTCCGGTAAGAGCAGAGGGGGTGGATTGTGCATTTACATTAACAAAGCTTGGTGCACAAACTCTGCTATTGTTGGGAGTCATTGTTCAGCTAACCTTGAGTTTCTCATGGTTAAATGTAGACCGTTTTATCTACCGCGGGAGTTCACTTCCACCATTATAACTGCAGCCTATATTCCCCCGGATGCTGATGCCAAGCTTGCTATGAAAGAACTTCACGCAGCCATCAGTAAACAACAGACAGATCACCCGGAAGCTGCGTTTATTGCTGCAGGTGACTTTAATCACTCAAACTTAAAGTCAGTGCTACCCAAGTTTCACCAGCATGTTTCCTGCCACACCAGAGGAAACAAAACCTTAGACCATGTTTACACAAACATGGCTGGAGCTTACATTGCAACACCCCTCCCCCACCTGGGACAGTCAGATCACCTTTCTTTGTTCCTCAGCCCCAAATATGCACCCCTCATCAACCGTGTGAAGCCATCAGTGAAGACCATCAAGGTGTGGCCTGCGGGGGCAGATTCCACACTCCAGGAAAGGTTTCTAAACACAGACTGGAGTATGTTTGCTTCTCAAGCCACCAGTGGCGCTCACACAGACATTGACTCCTACACCTCCTCTGTATTTGATCATATCAATACCACCGTGTTACAACCCAGAAACAGATCACCACATACCCAAATCAGAAGCCTTGGATGAACAGGGAAGTGCGACTCCTGTTGAAGTCACACAACACTGCCTTCAGATCAGGAGATGCACAAGCCTACAGCACATCCAGAGCAAACCTGAAGAGGGGCATCAAAAAGGCCAAGCACTGCTACAAGCTAAAGTTAGAGGGACACTTTTCCAACTTTGACCCTCGACGCATGTGGCAGGGCATTCAGGCCATCAGTGACTACAAACCCACCCACTCCACCCCCGCAGCCACAGATGTCAACTTCCTGAACGAGCTAAATTACTTTTATGCTCGCTTTGAAAGAGACAACAGAAAAACTGCCACCAAGCTCAAACCCTCAGCTGACCACCCACCAATCACAATCTCCTCCACAGATGTCTGCAAGGCACTGAGTCGGATCAGCGCGCACAAGGCTGCTGGACCAGACAACATCCCTTGATGTGTTCTCAGGGCATGTGCGGAGCAGACGCTGGGGTTTTTACAGACATTTTCAACCTGTCTCTTGCCCAAGCAGCTGTACCATCATGCCTTAAATGCACTTCCATTGTGCCAGTGCCAAAACACTCTAGCCCGAGGTGCCCTAATGACTACCGCCCTGTAGCACTCACACCCATCGTTATGAAGTGCTTTGAGCGGTTGGTCCTGGAACACCTAAAAGACTCTCTACCATCCACATTGGACTCACACCAGTTTGCCTACCGCAGCAATAGGAGCACAGAGGATGAAGTTTCCTTGGCACTGCACTCTGTGCTCACTCATCTGGACAATAAGAATACTTGTGCACGCATGCTGTTTGTTGACTTCAGCTCAGCATTCAACACTGTCATCCCAACCAAGTTAAAAGCCAAACTTGGAGACCTGGGCATCAAGACTTCAATGTGTAACTGGATTTTGGACTTCCTAACTGACAGACCCCAGAATGTTCGATCAGGATCCACCTGCTCCACGTCCATCACACTCAACACTGGTGTACCACAGGGCTGTGTGCTAAGTCCGTTTCTCTACTTCCTCTTCACCTCCGACTGCAAGCCTGTGGCACTACCTGCCATCGAGCACATCCAGAGGAAACGCTGTCTGCATCGAGCTCGCAGCATCCTTAAGGACTCCTCTCACCCAGCCCACAGACTGTTTTCTCTCCTGCCCTCCGGCAGGCGTTTCAGGATCCTCCGGACCAGGACCAGCAGACTTAAGAACAGTTTTTTCCCCAGAGCTGTCTCTTTACTGAACTCAAACCCCAGTTGATCCACTTCCCTCATAAACTGCTAACTCTCCTACCTCACATTTGCCTTCACTTTGTTATTTGCACTACCGACTGTTTATTACAGTAACAACTGTTTACTTATGCATTTTGCATTACCATACCTTAACTGGATTATGCTCATTTGCACTGCCAACTGTATTTATAGTACCTACTGTTTACATTTGCATTTTGCACCGTATTTCTAACTATAATATGCAATCACTTCCACTGCACTTTTACACTTTTTTTTGGATAGCTCTGTCCATAATTTATTGCACTACCTTAATCCACTGCTATATTCCTCATTTTAGCCTAACATATTATTGTATACCTCTATCTGTAAAATTCTGTTTATAGTAATAGCCATCTGTATATTATATTCATAGTACATATTCACCTGTAAATTCTGTTTATAGTAATAGCCATTTGTATATTTATTCACTGTGCATATTCACCTGTAAATTCAGTTCTGTTTATAGTAATAACCATCTCTCTATTTATACATATTTATATATATTCAGTACATATCCATGTCCTGCACTTATGCAACCGTTGTATATCCTGCACTTGCTGCTATTGCACTTCTGGTTAGACCTAAACTGCATTTCGTTGCCTTGTACTTGTACTTGTGTAATGACAATAAAGTTTAATCTAATCTAATCTAATCTAAAGAAGGCTCACTGGGGGGAACGCATATTTGCGTAGGCCCCGCGGCCAGCTGTGCGCCAGTGCATCCGTGCTGAGCGTGCCCTCGGTCAGGGAATAATACAGGGTGCAATGGGAAGAGTCGTGGGAGGCAAACAGATCTACCTGTGCGTCGCCGAACCGTTCCCATATCAGCTGGACCGACTGGGGATGGAGTCTCCATTCTCCAGGAAGTGGCTGAAACCGTGAGAGCTCGTCGGCTGCACGGTTCAGTTCTCCCGGGATGTGGACAGCACGAAGGGACCTCAGGTGCTTCTGACTCCATAAGACAAGATGGCGTGTGAGTTGAGACATACGGCGGAAGCGTAGACCGCCCTGGTGGTTGATGTACGCTACTGTGGCCGTGTTGTCTGTCCGGACTAGTACATGTTGACCCTTCGTCAACGCTTGGAAGAGGTGCAGGGCGAACCGTACTGCCAGCAACTCGAGGCAATTGACATGCAGAAGGCGCTGGGGTCCTGTCCAGGAGCCTGCGGCTGCTTGTCCATTGCACATGGCACCCCAGCCCGTGGAGGAGGCATCTGTTGATGCAACAACATGCCTGGAAACTCGTTCTAAGGACACTCCGGTCCGTAGAAAACTAAGGTTCGACCACGGGGTGAGCGTCTGTAAGCAGGCCCGAGTCACTTGTACCCTGAGTGTGCCCATCTCGGGACTCGATCGCGTAGCCAATGCTGAAGCGGTCTCATATGTAGCAATCCGAGCGGTGTCACCGCGGCTCCAGATGCCATATGCCCCAGGAGCCTCTGAAATAGTTTCAGTGGAACCGCACTCTCGCTCTCGATTTGACGGAGGCAAGTCAGCAGAGCCTGCGCGCACTCGCTCGTAAGCTGTGTGCACATGGCGACCGAGTCGATATCCATACAGAGAAAAAAGATCTCTGCACGGAGCAAAGTTTGCTCTTCTCCCAGTTGACCTGAAAGCCCAGATGGGCTAAGTGATGGAACACTAGATCTCTGTGTTCACAAACCTGCGCTCGAGAGTGACTCATTATGAGTCAGTCGTCGAGGTAGTTAAGGAAGCGAACCCTGTGCTGCCGGAGGGGCGCAAGGGCTGCCTCGACAATCTTCGTAAAGACGCGAGGGGACAGAGATAGCCCGAATGGGAGGACCGCGTACTGATATGCCCGCCCCTCGAAAGCAAACCGTAGGAATGGTCTGTGTCGAGGTAGGATGGAGACATGGAAGTAGGCGTCCTTCAGGTCGATCGCTGCACCAATCGCACCAATCGTCCGGACGAACTCATTCGAAAAGGCATTTCAATGTCAACATCTTGAACGGTAGCCTGTGAAGGTATCGGTTCAAGATGCGAAGGTCCAGGATTGGCCGTAACCCACCGGTTTTCTTGGGTACAATGAAGTAGGGGCTGTAGAACCCGGACTTAATTTCGGCTGGAGGGACAGGCTCGATCGCACCCTTCGCCAGTAGGGTGGCAACCTCCGCACGCATGACAGGGGCATTGGCCCCGACCATAGTGTAGCGGACTCCCCGGAAGCAGAGAGGAACCTGCGCAAACTGAATCGCGTAGCCGTGCCTGATGGTCTTCGCGACCCAGCGGGACAGTCCCGAAAGCTGAAGCCAGGCTCCCAGGAACTGCACCAGCGGGGTCATTCGGACCACAGATGTACCCAGGGTGGGGCAGCGATGCAGCATTACCGGCCCTGACATGGAAGGCTGTTGGGCATCCTGGTGTGGGGGCACGGTTAATGGCTGCGTCCTGACAGACGAGACCAGGGAAGGACGCACGTTCCACTGGGGTCTGCTCTGCCAGAAGGCTGGCGACAGAGAGGGATGCGAGTGGCGAGACCCGGGAGTGGCACGCACTGTCATCACCGATCTCTGGTGGCTCAGGGATGGGAGTGTTAATTCTTTCTTTAACCAACATAGGGTGCCGCTGACCCGGGGGCCAGCAGCTGAACAAAGGATTCTCCCCCGGTCCTCCACCGGGGGAAGGAGTGGTCCTGCTACCATCTCCCTGAAAGAATTTCCCATCCCTGAGCCGTCCGTCTCAGGCGCAGGCGTTTGTTGCGGGGCGCGGGGCGGGCTGAGCGGACTGGGACGCCTTCCTACGGCGACCTCCACGACCCGGCCCGGGTGAAGGCTGCTGCTGGGGCCGGGCGGGAGGGGCGGGAACCTTAGGAGGGCGTCCTCGGTGGGGAGCAGGCTGAGGCGACTGTGCCGGCTGCTGGGTGGAGGCAGCAGCTGGCCGCTGGGGCAGTATATGTTTTATTGCCTCAGTCTGCTTCTGAGCGGTTGAAAACTGTTGGGCGAAGCTTTCAACCGCCCTTGGCCACCTGACCACCTGCGACATGGGGCCATCGAGGACACGGGTCCGCTTGCTGTCCCGCATATTAGCCAGGTTAAGCCACAAATGTCGCTCCTGGAACACATTTGTGGACATCACTTGACCCAGGGAGCGTGCGGTCACCTTCGTCGCCAGGAGGGTGAGGTCGGTGGTGGCATGCAGCTCGTCCACGAGCCCCGGATCAACTCCACCCTCGTGCATGTCCTTGAGGATCCTTGCCTGGTAGACCTGAAGGATTGCCATGGCTTGCAAAGAGGCGGCAGCCTGCCCCGCAGCTCTGTACGATTTCGCCACCAATGTTGATGTGAATTGACAGGCTTTGGAGGGGTGCTTAGGATCACCACGCCAAGTTGAAGCGCTCTGAGGACACAGTTGCTTCGCAACAGAACGTTCAATTGGGGGGACCCCAGTGTACCCATTGGCCGCGGCCCCATCGAGAGTGGACTTCCAGGACAGTGCAACTTCCTCATGCAGCTTGGGAAAGAAAGGTATTGGGGGCGGGGACTGACGGGTGTCAGCGCGCGCCCCCAAAAACCAATCATCGAGCCATGAGCGCTCGGGATTCCACTCTATCCCAAGACTCGCGGCTGCCCGAGACAGCATGGCTGTCAGCTCTGGGTCCGACTTGGGCAATGCTGGCGCGCCCAAAGGCGGCAGCAGAGCCGAGTCATCATCCTCAGAGGACTCGAGCCCACCGTGTGATGCGGTGACCGACATTGCATCATCCTCCGGAGCGCCAAACGATATACGCGGGGGGGCCAGAGCAGGCCTCGCAATCTCCGTCTGGACACTCACGGGTTGCGGAGCGCTAGAGGGGTGTGGGGCCCGAGGCATGAGCGTCTGGGCTTTGTTCCACACCGTCACCCTCAGGTCACCCTGACCACCAGCCAAAGTACCGCCTCTTGCGGAGACGGTAGATTGGGGTGTGGTAGAGGGGACATTCACTTCTTTACGAAGATCCTCGAGTCTCGACCGCATCACCGCGATGGTCATGTTCCCGCAGTGGGAACATGACGCATCCACAAACGCTGCTTGAGCATGCTGAACGCCCAAGCATACCAAGCAGTGATTGTGCCCATCGGAAGATGAAAGCAACCGGCCACACCCAGAAGTACACGGGCGAGACATCCTGAAAAGGACGTGCCACATGTAAGCTCTTTTGTGAGAGGAAGCTTCGCAGAGAACGCCGAAGCGCCCAGGGACCACACACCAGCTGTCTAGCAGACCACTGCGGAGATCAGCAGGCAGGCAGTATGCGATCGCTGGAACGCGCCGTAGACACCAACGCCTCTGGAAAGCTGCTCGTCTCGAAGGCTGACAAAGACTCAGTTAGCAGGCTTGAAGGAGTGAAGAGATACTCTTGGCTCCAAAGCAGAAACATAATGCGATGTTGCCAGCGTACTTCCTTATATACCCACGAGGTGGGGCGGAGTTACGCACGCAAATTCCGCATGCCCATGGCATTGGCACTGCCATTGGGTGCTGTTAAATTCTCGAAGGTAATTGGCTTCTAAGCGAAACCCCCATTCGTTAGTCACTAATGTTACGTCGTAGTGACTGAACGAAAGGGAACTAGTGGAGTCAGAGACAGAAGATCCTGAGCAAATAACTTCTGATAACATGCCAATTCACCGATATGTTGTGTTTATGTATTTCACTGTGATCTCAAAGTATATTATAATGAGTCAGTATTTTCTCAGGTTAAAGATGTTGTTTGTTTATTATTGTGGATTATGCCACTTTATATGTGGCGATCTGCTGAAATTGTTTAAATATATATGAATTATTCCTCCAGGAGGCGCTCGACATCATAAATAATAAAACATGGAGAGACTCTTGAACCTCAGAGCGGGAAAACTTTATTGATAAAGGCAAGAAAATACATTTGGCAAATGGACAGCATGTTAGATCGAGCCAAAATGTGAGTTCTGATGGATCTCCACGTCAGAAATATCAAATATCCTTGCCAGAAGATATAAGTCTATCAGCCGGAGAGTTGGACTGAGAAAGCAGGAGACGAAGTGATGATCATAAAAGAGCAGAGTTTGTTGAATAATCTTAGTTGCACATGTTTCAATGCTCAGAGTCCGTCCAGATGTTACACCACTCAATGCTCTGGCTTCATCTGACCAGTACATTTCCAACAAGTGTTATTATACCAAGAGAAAAACAATGGAGAATTACTGCTTCACAACATCGTCCTGCGACGATAAAAACCTTGAGACATTCTGTGATCTCCTACTCGTGAAGACAAACATCCCTTCAAACACACAATCATAAGATTCAACAACAAGAGCAAGCAAATGAGGGAAATAAGTCATATAACACATCAAATGAACAATAATAATCACATTATTAAATGATAAGTGGAGGAAATCAAATAATCATAATCATTTGAATACATGAACGACTAATGAAATGAATATAAAACACAGAAAATAAAACAACACCAATGTATGGTTGCTTTCTTCAAATAAAACACAGGTTGTTGTTGAAAACCTTTAGATCCGTCAGCAGTATTAAAGTGAGATCTGTGTGACTTTATTATTTTATATCATTGTTGTATCAGAGAGAAATATAAACTTACAAATAAGATTTTAAAAATCTGACACTGAAAGAGAGCAGAAGCTCAAATAATCATCAGTATTTATTATGACAAAAACACACTTGAAGAATCTTTAAAGTTCAGCGTTCTGCTTTAGATTCAAGCACTCCCTGAAAAAGATGAACATATGAAGCCATAAATTAATAAATCACACAGATATTAATATATGCAAATCAGTTTGTGAGAAATGACATCATCAATCATGTACCTGATGTGTGAATATGAGCTGGTTCAGCTCTTCTGGATCTGATGTCATAAACCACAATCATGACAGTAGCCACGCCCACCAGAGCAGCGAGGACCAATCGGATCACAGCTTCGGTGGGACCACAACAGTGGACAGAGCCTGAGGAATAAAAACATCAAACTGAGATCAGCTCAGTCAATAAACGCTAATATCAGCGCTGACATCAACTAATATCAGCGTTGCTGCCGCACCTGAACATGTGTGACAGAGTTGAGTGATGTCCAGATGTTGAGTCTGGTGGCTGATGGGATTGTTCAGCACACAGCTGTAGTTGTTTTTATCCTGATATTCCACCTCCAGAGGTAGAGAGAGACTGATGCTGAGATCAGACACACTGATGCTGGACAATAAACTGTTTCCTTTGTACCAGGAGAGAGTCACATGACTCACATTCACCACTGAACACACCAATGAACAATATGAGGATGATGATGATGATGAAGAACATTGAGAAGAGTTGCTGATGACAGGAACAGGCAGACGAGCTGGAAAACATCAGAGAATAAAGAGAAATGAGGATGAATGAAGATATTCAAGCAGACGAGGAAGAAACATCGAGAGGAACCAAGATGATCAAAAGTAGAACATTTCAAACAATTTGATAGAAAGTTCAATATAAACCTGCTGTTAATGTAAAAGAGTAAGAGAATTAGTCATTTTAACTCATTATTCATGATGAGATATGTAGCATTCCCGGCTGAACAGATGCAATTACTCTCAGGAACTGATGTTTGTAAAGGGTTTAATTTCCAGAAAAAACACCGTAAGAGCTGAATAAAACAAATAAAACAAACAAACACACATTAGACATCTGCACAAATTGTATACAAATGTCCATGAACCTATAAACTAATAAATACACATTTGCAATTTAAATGGCCTACACCATAAATAGTGTGACAATAAGCATATTTTAATATATAGGCTAATTTAATAACTTTGCATTGCTGTCCTGTAGTAAGTCTGAATAACCTATATGAATTGCTTTAGTTATAACAATCTCCCTTTAGAGTGCAATATGAACTAAATGAAACGCATGAGCTAACAATAAATACATTTTGGCTGACAATCTCAATTTAGAGAAAAACATAAAATATATATATAAAATGACCAAATGGAGACTTGATTTACAGTAAACAATCATCCTGGAGTGCAAACCAAGAAAAACCATCCACTAAACGATACAGATAGAAAATATAAACACTTCAAAGTCTCTCAAAGTTTACTACACATAATCAAATTAAAACAGTACCTTGTGCCCTTCATCAGCCAGGAGCTAAGCGGTAGAAAGAAACCTTTTAAACATCTAAACGATGAGTGCCCAAAATTAACCTTTCTTCTCTGGTAGCGCTAATCAGAATGACGATTCATGTAGAAAATGCGCCAACATACACACAACGCGCCGCTGCACTTCCTTAACCACACTTCAAAATAAAGGTAAGAGAGGTAAGAAATAAACACTCTTGAAAAACAAGAAAGAGTACAGTGTCCACATTAAGTATATCTCAAACATCATTTGACAACCAAAACATGAAAATAAAAAGTTATTTTATAACATATGGCTAAAGTTTAATATTAAAGTCCTTTCTAGTAAAAGCCTTTCTAAGAATTCAATGCAACACTGCCCTCTATGGGGGGAGGAAAAGGTGACAGTCCACTTCAGAGATTAGGGGGGTTTAATGGTCATTTACACTCCCACCAAATCATGAGTGATTTGAATGACATTAAGAAATATAAATCACAAATGATTTAAAACAAAAATGGGTCCATACTATGGTGAATGAATACTAGGACTTAAGTAATAAGATGGAAAGGATACACTTGGATGCTCCCGGAAGCACCTAGACAGTCTCTAGCAACAGGATCAGCTTCTGGACTGGACGTTCAATGACAGACATCTTCTTGAGGCGACGACCATCCTTTTCCAGGTTCCGGTCACCAAGGCATACCTTGACCCTTCTCACAAGCCCATCCTTATCGGTAGTAGTCTCTGTAACTCTGGCCAGCCGCCACTCATTTCTGGGCAGATCATCAACCTTTTCCATGACAATATCTCCTACTCGCAGGTTTCTCTTTGCTGTGTGCCAGCGCTGCCTGGTGGCAATGTTGGATAGGTACTCCTTACGCCAACGACTCCAAAACTGCTCTGCGAGGTACTGAACATGACGCCACCTTTTCCTTGCATAGATGTCTTCTCGGATAAATCTGCCTGGTGGTGGTAATGCAGGAACAGATTTCATAGTGAGCAGGTTATTAGGGGTGAGAGGTGCAAGGCTGTTAGGGTCGTTTAGGTTGTCAACTGAGAGTGGTCTACTGTTTACGATCGCCATAGCTTCGTAAAAGAATGTCCGCAGTGAGGCATCGTCCAGTCGGTCAGAAGAGAGTGAGAGAGTTGAGCGAAGAACATTTCTCACTGTTCTGATTTGCCTCTCCCATACCCCACCTGCATGACTTGAATGGGGCGCATTTAGAACAAAGTCGCACTGCTTCTCAGCTAAGAACACTGTCAGACGATCAGCATCGACCTCCTTGAGAGCATTTTGTAGCTCATTCTTGGCTCCTACAAAGTTGGTGCCCTGGTCACATTTAATTTGGCGCACTGATCCCCGTAATGCAACAAAACAGCGCAGGCCATTGATGAAGGCATCAGTAGACATGTCATTTAGCATTTCTATATGCACAGCTCTGGAGCTGAAACAGGTGAAGAGGAGGCCATACCTTTTATGTTCCTTCCGACCCAGTTTAGTAACAAAGGGACCAAAGCAGTCCATACCACAGTATGTGAA
Source organism: Romanogobio albipinnatus (assembly GCA_023566225.1). NCBI lineage: Eukaryota > Metazoa > Chordata > Actinopteri > Cypriniformes > Gobionidae > Romanogobio > Romanogobio albipinnatus. Next base: position 36,410,015 of record CM042263.1, read on the forward strand.
TGGTGGAGATGGATTTGTTCGTTCCAAAGGGAAGTTGGCCATTCTTTGTTCTTCCGTAGGTCTCCTGAGCTTCCGACATGTCACACAGTGATGCACATGGGATGCTACTGCTCTGCTCATTCCTGGAATCCAGTAGCCTTGAGATCTGATCTCATTAATTGTTAGACCCTTTCCTTGGTGCTTGACATTCTCATGACATTGAGAGATGATCATCTTCCTCCCACCTTGAGTACTCCTTCGTGATCTAGGAAGGCATCAAGATGATGCAGCTTGCTGCTAGCTGACAGCTGGGTTCCCTTGCTCAATACCTTGATATCCTCTGGATAGGTGATCCTTTGTAAATCCTTAATAATTATGCGTCTAGCATCTTCTCGTTCAGCTACCATACTGTGACAGCTGGACTTATCCCCTTTAGCTCGGCGAACGAGGCGAGCCACACCTTGAACAGCTCTAGACCATGAAGATAGCTTTGACAAGCGGTCTGAGAGGCTGACTTCTGTTGTTTCTGCACTCAGTGTCTGAGCCGGTCTCACTTCCGGATCTCCAATCGTTAGTGATGTGTCAATATCTGCAACAGGAGGTATATCCCTTTTCCATAAAAATGTTGGCCCTGTCAACCAATTGGATGTAAGAATCCCACCAGCGTTTAAACCTCTTGACGCATGGTCAGCAGGGTTTTCATTGGTAGGAACATATCTCCACTGTTGAGAAGTAGTGCTGAGATGTATCTTCTGCACTCTGTTCGCCACGAATGTGTGAAAGCGGCGTGCTTCGTTGTTAATGTATCCCAGAACCACTTGGGAGTCGGTCCAGAAGTGCTCTTCTATGTCTGCATATTCCAACTCTTGTTTAAGCATATTGCTCATGGCAACTGAGATGACAGCAGCTGTCAGTTCGAGCCTGGGAATAGTCTGGACCTTAATGGGAGCAACTCTGGATTTACCTATGACCAGGGCACAATGGATGTTTCCTTCTTCGTTTGTGAGTCTCAGATAGGAACACTGGCCATATCCGCTGTTGCTGGCATCAGAGAAGTGATGAAGTTCTCTTTTGATGACCTTTCCAAAGTTTGCAGGCACATAGCAGCGGGGTATATTGATCCTTTCCAAGTTCAGAAGATCAGCTTTCCAATGCTCCCACCTTGGCTGCAATTCCTTAGGAAGGGGGTCATCCCAGCCTGTTCCATTTCTGCACATTTCCTGAAGCACTAATTTTCCACTGAGCAGGAAAGGAGCAATAAAGCCCAGTGGATCATACAATGATGCAACTGTGGATAGTATGCCACGGCGTGTTGCTGGCTGGTCTTTGAGGTCAACAGAGAATCTAAATCTGTCAGAATCAATGTGCCAGTGGATCCCTAGCGCTCTTTCCAAAGGTGTGTCATCGAAGTTGAGATCAAGCGCCTTTACTTCATTGGCTCGTTCAGAAATTGGAATGCTATCCAGGACAACTCTGTCATTGGAAATAAATTTGTGTAGTCTTAGACCAGCTGAGGCACACACTTGTCGAGCTTCTCTTGCTACCTGGATAGCTTCTTCTGTGCTGGTTACACTGGTGACACCATCATCCACATAAAAGTCTGATGTGATGAATTTTGAGCCAAGAGGATACATAGTCTCATTCTCCTTAGCGAGATGTTTCAAACCATAGTTGGCGCATCCAGGTGATGAGGTTGCACCGAAAAGATGGACCTTCATGCGGTATTCTTGTGGGTGTAAAGTTAAATCTCCGTTTTTCCACCAAAGAAAACAAAGGTAGTTTCGATCTGCTTCTTCCACATGAAATTGGTGAAACATCTTTTCAACATCGCACATAAGTGCCACGGGATGTTGTCTGAATCTTAAGAGAACACCAGTCAGCTTATTCATTAAATCTGGGCCTTGGAGCAAGTGGTCATTGAGGCTGGTTCCTTGGTACTTGGCGGAGCAGTCAAAGACAACACGTAGTTTGTCTGGCTTCTTAGGATGGTACACCCCATGATGAGGGATGTACCACTTCTCTCCACCCTTCCCTTCATCATGCACTTCTTCCGCCTCACCTCTCTCAATGACGTCTTCCATAAAGCTCACATAGTGTTCCTTGTACCTTTCATCTTTCAACAGTTTCCTTTTAAGATGATTGAGCCTTACGATGGCAAGTTGCTTATTGTTAAGCAAGTGAGGTCTCACTTTGAATGGGAGTGGCATCTCGTAATGCCCGTGATCATTCTTCCTTATGCCTTGCTGCAGTTTGTTCAAGAAGAGGATGTCATCCTGTGATACAGCTTTATCATCTTCACCTGCGTCTTTGAAGTCAGACTCCAAAACCTTAATAACATCTGCTGGAGTCACTGGGGGGAGCTCTTTAATGCTGACTCTATGACAGATGGTGTCAAAGCTTTGTGATTCATGGTGTGAAGACAGGCGACCAACAATGCTCCATCCTAGGTCTGTATGGACTGCATATGGTTCATCGTCTCCTCCTAGAATCACCTGTTTTGGTGCCAAAGCCTTTGGACAGCTGTAGCCTATCAGGAGACCAACCTCACAATTCTGCAGAGGTGGAATTTTGTCCACTATTGTAGAGAGATGCTTCCAGTATCGTGCTGTGTCACAGGTAGGGATATGAGTACGGTTTACTGGAATAGAGTCCTTAGTGTAGGCAGGGGGCAGGTTCAGGACAACGGGGGAGCTGTAGCCTCTTACTTTGAGACCTGACACCCTTTCACTCGGCATAACAACATCCTTTGCAGTCATGGTTGTCAACTTCAGTCTCACAGGACAGGAGTCAGCTTGTAGCTTGTTGCTCAGCTCTCGGTCAACAAACACAGTATCACTCTGGGTGTCAAGCAGAGCATAAACAAGTTTTTCAAAGCCTGGATTCCTCTCAGTTGATACCCACACTGGCACGATCATTGAAGTATTGGTGGATGGCTCATCATTCTCTACTTTGAGAGACATAGTAGTAGTTGTCTCTGTGTTACCTTGGTTTGAGACTGGTGCTGAGTTGACTTTCCTTGTGTAGTTTTCATCATGTAGACACGTTGGATGTCTACTTCTACATGTGTCACAGGATAGACGGTGACGGCAGTCTTTTGCGCTGTGGCCTACTTTCATGCAACCATAGCAGAGTTTGTTCTCTTTTACATACTTCCGTTTCTCTTCTAATGATTTTGCCACAAATTTAGGACAGTTGTGAATCTTATGCTTGCTGTCTTTGCAGAAGAGACACAGTTTATAATTTCCTTTAGTGGGGCTTTGTTCGCTTTCATCATTTTGTTTATTTTCCGTAGCTGTTTGAATGTGAAAGACGTTAGCCCTGTTCCTTTTACTGTCCTTAGGGTTCCGTTTTTCCGAAGTGGGGTCAGAAGCACGGAGAGCACTAAAGGAGGTGACGGGATTGCAAGAAATTTCTGCTTCCATTGACATGAAGGTCACAAAATCTATAAACTTTGGAAAGTCGTGGGTCTCAATCAGTGTCTGTGTGACCTGACGGTTCCACCGTGCTGCTGCCCAATCTGGTAATTTGTGTACAAGTTTCTGGTTTTCATCGCAATCATTTAGAATTTCAAGCCCCTTGACATGAGGCATTGCTTGATGACATGCATTCAAGAAGTCTGAGAATTCTCTGAAACCTTCAGCATCTTTAGGTTGAATCTTAGGCCATTTGGCTAGTTTTTCTCTAAATGCCTTCTGTATGACAAATGGCTGTCCATACCGTTGGTTCAGCTTGTTCCATGCATCATTATAGGCCTCATCATCATTCCTGTAGAAGATGCCATCAAGAGAATTACGAGCTGGCCCACTAACGTACCTTCTTAAATAGTGTAGCTTGTCAGCAGAAGAAATGGCCTTTCCATCAATGAGCGACACAAATGCAGCCTTCCACTCAATGAATTGGATAGGATCACCATTGAACACAGATGGTTCTGTTGTAGGTCGCCTGTTCAGGGCTATGCTATCTTGGACAGCTTGAGCGAGATAAGATATATCAGATCTTGGAAGTGAGGAGGTTGCTATGATGTTGGTAGGACTTGTTGCCGTGATGTTGGTAGGACGTTGGATTGGAAATGGAATCACATGCTGCTGCACTGTTATGCTTACATCCTGCTGTTCCCCTGTATTAGAGACTGAAGAATGAGTGCTGACTTCCTGTGCCATTTCTTGATCATAAGCCTGCACTCTGGCTCTAGCTGCTTTTAGATCCTTCTCTGCCTTTAGTTTTTCCAGTTCACACTTCCGAGCTTCAATCTCTTGTATCATTGAGTATTCTGCTTCTTTGGCTGCTAATTCAGCTGCTGCATCTGCCCGCTTTGCTGCAATGGACATAACTGAAGACCTTGATGATGTGGGGCGCGAGACTGTGGATCCGTAGACAGAGCGAGCATAATCGTAATGGAGTAACTCACGAAGGCTGTGCTTTACATTTTCTCTGTCAAAGTCCTCAAGGCATGCCATTCTGTCAAAAATTATCTTTGAAATATCTTTTGTCACAGCTTCACAAGTATCAATTCTGCGTCTAGTGTCACTGGATGGAGCGATGTAATCTCTAATTTCCAGGTAGACGTGCATGACATCATCCCTTCCCTTCTCAAGTGTATTAATAAGAACTACCAGTTGGCTTTCACTAATGTCTGTTTTTAGCTCTTCCCTTGTCTTGCGAGCCAGGTCCTTCCATTGTTCGTACAGCTGAATCAATCTTTTCTCCCTTTTCAGTGCCTCCTCCTGTTTATATGCACGCATCTTCTCCGTAAGGTTCCGTTGACGACCAGAACGTTGAAGCTCCTCCTCTTCCGTTCCATTACGAGGGGCCTCTACCTGCTGGTCTGGGTCTTTATTTTCAGATGCATCCATTTTCTTAACAGGAGTGCCACAGACTAGATCATCGCATCAAGTTCTTTGATTACCATTAGACAGCTTTCAGATGATGAGGATGGATGAGGTAAAGCTGTTGTTCTTCTGGGTGAAGCTCTTACTGTAGCATTCCCGGCTGAACAGATGCAATTACTCTCAGGAACTGATGTTTGTAAAGGGTTTAATTTCCAGAAAAAACACCGTAAGAGCTGAATAAAACAAATAAAACAAACAAACACACATTAGACATCTGCACAAATTGTATACAAATGTCCATGAACCTATAAACTAATAAATACACATTTGCAATTTAAATGGCCTACACCATAAATAGTGTGACAATAAGCATATTTTAATATATAGGCTAATTTAATAACTTTGCATTGCTGTCCTGTAGTAAGTCTGAATAACCTATATGAATTGCTTTAGTTATAACAATCTCCCTTTAGAGTGCAATATGAACTAAATGAAACGCATGAGCTAACAATAAATACATTTTGGCTGACAATCTCAATTTAGAGAAAAACATAAAATATATATATAAAATGACCAAATGGAGACTTGATTTACAGTAAACAATCATCCTGGAGTGCAAACCAAGAAAAACCATCCACTAAACGATACAGATAGAAAATATAAACACTTCAAAGTCTCTCAAAGTTTACTACACATAATCAAATTAAAACAGTACCTTGTGCCCTTCATCAGCCAGGAGCTAAGCGGTAGAAAGAAACCTTTTAAACATCTAAACGATGAGTGCCCAAAATTAACCTTTCTTCTCTGGTAGCGCTAATCAGAATGACGATTCATGTAGAAAATGCGCCAACATACACACAACGCGCCGCTGCACTTCCTTAACCACACTTCAAAATAAAAGTAAGAGAGGTAAGAAATAAACACTCTTGAAAAACAAGAAATAGTACAGTGTCCACATTAAGTATATCTCAAACATCATTTGACAACCAAAACATGAAAATAAAAAGTTATTTTATAACATATGGCTAAAGTTTCATATTAAAGTCCTTTCTAGTAAAAGCCTTTCTAAGAATTCAATGCAACACTGCCCTCTATGGGGGGAGGAAAAGGTGACAGTCCACTTCAGAGATTAGGGGGGTTTAATGGTCATTTACAAGATACTTTTTTAGATCTCGCTGTAATAAATAAAACATGTGGAACTGATATTTAACTCACCGTAGACTGAGAGACGGATATCAGAAGACCAGTATCTGCTGATCCATAGTCCATATTCTCCAGCATGTTTGGTTGTGATGTTTGTGATGGTCAGAGATCCAGTTTGATTGTCCAGCTTCAGTCTGTCTCTGAATCTCCCATCAAGAACATCATCATATACAGTGAAGCTGTCGGCCCGTTTATTGATTGCTGCGATTACAGTGAATTCATTTCCAAACCTCCACCGAATCCCATCATCCTTCACTTCAGTGAGACGAGACTCTAGAGTGACTGAATCTCCCTCCGTCACTGACACTGAATCATCAAACACACAGAAACAGGGTTTGTCTCAGATCAACAGATTATAATGCTTTATTAAATTAAAGTTCAAAATTTGAAATAAACAATATCATAAAACAACAAAAAGAAACAAAATGGTGTGTGAATTAATTTCAATTTTGTCATAAAAAAACAGCTGTAAATGTTCTTTAACTCACCAATGACAGCGAGAAAGAAAACAACCGTCTCATAGTTGGTCTCTAGTCTATAATTTCCAGCATGTTTGGTTGTGAAGTTTGTGATGGTCAGAGATCCAGTTTGATTGTCCAGCTTCAGTCTGTCTCTGAATTTCCCATCAAGAACATCATCATATACAGTGAAGCTGTCGGCCCGTTTATTGATTTCAGCGATTACAGTGCGTTTATATCCAAACCTCCACCGAATCACATCATCATCATAATGATCCTTCACTTTAGTGAGACGACGAGAGTCTAGAGTGACTGAATCTCCCTCCATCACTGACACTTCAACATAAATCCCTCCTGAAGAACCTGAAGAGTTTTTCACAGATTAAAGCTTTAAAATCTCTTGATGTTGGTTTGATGAAGCTTCACTAAAATACTTTTATTCATTTAAATGTGAAGTGAATAATATTCTGCAGGACAAAGACAAAAGATGATGAATGAAAAGAGAAATAGATTTATATATGGAACAATAACTAAATAAAAAGACACTTTAATGTTTAATGTCACACTAAAACTAATGCTGTTGAGTATTTGAGCTTCATATTTACTTTATTTTCATGAGTTTGTGTGCCCATATAATCTTGGTAAAAGTGGTAAACGGATTTGGCGTGCTGTCTGCTATAGAGGGGCTCGGAGAGGATATTCTACCCGAGCTCCGATTGCCCCCCTATAACAGGAAAAATTGTTCAAAAGGGAGGAGCCGGGGAGGAGGAGGGATGCTGCAAGAACTAACAATGGGAAGAGGTAAGCTGCTGGTTTTATACCTTGGAATTAATTGGAAGATTAGATGGGCGTACTTCCTCACGAAATTACGTTTAGTAACTTCACTTCATGAGTTTGTGTGCCCATATAATCTTGGTAAAAGTGGTAAACGGATTTGGCGTGCTGTCTGCTATAGAGGGGCTCGGAGAGGATATTCTACCCGAGCTCCGATTGCCCCCCAAAAACATAAATGCATAAATAGACAGCAAGCAAGAATGATGGGAATTGGAACAGCTCATGATTACTTAAGGAATCTGCATAAATATTTAAATAGTCTATAAGACCCCCCCAAAATTGGAGAACAGAAGGAATGGGAGACTGCACTGCAGCAGCAGGATTTAAGTAGGCAGGTCACTGCTGTGGCGGTTTTAAAACAGGTGAGGTACTGCGGTGGCAGCATGGATTGAGTGGGGCACTGCAGTATCAGTATCAAATTGGTGGAGAACTGCAGTGCAATACCAGGCGGAGCACTGCAGTAGTAGTAGTATCAAATTGGCGGGGCATGGCAGCAGCAGAATCAGACGTAGCAGTGCGGCAGCAGCATCAAACTGGCGGAGCACTGCAGCGGCAGTATCAAATTGGCAGAGTCTCAAATTGGCCGGCACTGCAGCGGCAGTCTCAAGCGAAGAACTGCAGCAGCAGTCTCAAATTTGGCGGGGCACTGCAGCGGCAGTCTCAAATTGGTGGGGCACTGCAGCGGCAGTATCAAGTGAAGCCAAACACTGCAGCGGCAGTCTCAAATTGGCGGGCACTGCAGCAGCAGCAGTATCAAGTAAAGCCAAACACTGCAGCGGCAGTCTCAAATTGCCAGGCACTGCAGCAGCAGTATCAAGTAAAGCCAAACACTGCAGCGGCAGTCTCAAATTGGCGGGCACTGCAGCGGCAGTATCAAGTGAAGCCAAACACTGCAGCGGCAGTCTCAAATTGGCAGGCACTGCAGCAGCAGCATCAAGTAAAGCCAAACACTGCAGCGGCAGTCTCAAATTGGCGGGCACTGCAGCAGCAGTATCAAGTAAAGCCAAACACTGCAGCGGCAGTCTCGAATTGGCGGGCACTGCAGCAGCATCAAGTAAAGCCAAACACTGCAGCGGCAGTCTCAAATTGGCGGGCCCTGCAGCAGCAGTATCAAGTAAATCCAAACACTGCAGCGGCAGTCTCAAATTGGCGGGCACTGCAGCAGCAGTATCAAGTAAAGCCAAACACTGCAGCGGCAGTCTCGAATTGGCGGGCACTGCAGCAGCAGTATCAAGTAAAGCCAAACACTGCAGCGGCAGTCTCAAATTGGCAGGCATTGCAGCAGCAGTATCAAGTAAAGCCAAACACTGCAGCGGCAGTCTCAAATTGGCGGGCACTGCATTGTCAGTATCAAGCAAAGCATTGCAGCGGCAGTGTCAAATTGGTGGAGCACTGCAGCGGCAGCATCAAGCAGAGCACTACAGTATCAAGCGAAACACTGCAGCATCGAGTGAAAACCCTGCAGCAGCGGTATCAAGTAAAGCCCAAACACTGCAGCGGCAGTCTCAAATTGGCGGGCACTGCATTGTCAGTATCAAGCAAAGCATTGCAGCGGCAGTGTCAAATTGGTGGAGCACTGCAGCGGCAGCATCAAGCAGAGCACTACAGTATCAAGCGAAACACTGCAGCATCGAGTGAAAACCCTGCAGCAGCGGTATCAAGTAAAGCAAAACTCTGCAGCGGCAGTCTCAAATTGGCGGGCACTGCAGCGGCAGAATCAAGCAAAGCATTGCAGCATCAGTATCAAATTGGCGGATGACTGCAGCGGCAGCATCAAGCGGAGCACGGCAGCCTCAAGCGGAGCACTGCAGCAGCGGTATCAAGTAAAGCAAAACCCTGCAGCGGCAGTCTCAAATTGGCGGGCACTGCAGCGGCAGAATCAAGCAAAGCATTGCAGCATCAGTATCAAATTGGCGGATGACTGCAGCGGCAGCATCAAGCGGAGCAGGGTAGCATCAAGCGGAGTACGGCAGCCTCAAGCAAAACACTGCAGCGTCAGCATCAAGTAAACCACTGCAGCATCAAGCAGAGCACTGCAGCATCGAGCGGAGCACTGCAGCATCAAGCGGAGCACTGCAGCATCAAGCGAAAACCCTGCAGCAGCTGTATCAAGTAAAGCAAAACCCTGCAGCATCAAATTAGTGGAGCACTGCAGCAGCGGTATCAATTGGTGGAGTACTGCAGCGGCAGTATCAAATTGGCGGAGCACTGCAGCACCAAGCGGAGTACTGCAGCCTCAAGCAAAGCACAACACTGCAGCAGCGGTATCAAATTTGTTGAGTACTGCAGCAGCAGTATCAAATTTGCGAGGCACTGCAGCAGCAGTATCAAATTGGTGGAGCACCGCGGCAGCAGTATCAAATGGTGGAGCACTGCAGCGGCAGTATCAAATTGGTGGAGCACTGCGGCAGCAGTATCAAATGGTGGAGCACTGCAGCGGCAGTATCAAATTGGTGGAGCACTGCGGCAGCAGTATCAAATGGTGGAGCACTGCGGCAGCAGTATCAAATGGTGGAGCACTGCAGCGGCAGTATCAAATTGGTGGAGCACTGCGGCAGCAGTATCAAATGGTGGAGCACTGCAGCACCAAGCGGAGCACTGCAGCCTCAAGCGGAGCACTGCAGCCTCAAGCGGAGCACAACACTGCAGCAGCGGTATCAAATTGGTGTAGCACTGCAGCGGCAGTATCAAGTAAAGCCAAACACTACAGCAGCAGTATCAAATTGGTGGAGCACTGCAACGGCAGTATCAAAAGGTGGAGCACTGCAGCGGCAGTATCAAATGGGGGAGCACTGCAGTGGCAATATCAAATTTGCGAGGCACTGCAGCAGCAGTATCAAATGGTGGAGCACTGCAGCGGCAATATCAAATTTGTGAGGCACTGCGGCAGCAGTATCAAATTGGTGGAGCACTGCAACGGCAGTATCAAATTGGTGGAGCACTGCAGCAGCAGTATCAAAAGGTGGAGCACTGCAGCGGCAGTATCAAATGGTGGAGCACTGCAGCGGCAATATCAAATTTGCGAGGCACTGCAGCAGCAGTATCAAATAGTGGAGCACTGCAGCGGCAATATCAAATTTGTGAGGCACTGCGGCAGCAGTATCAAATTGGTGGAGCACTGCAGCGGCAATATCAAAATTGTGAGGCACTGCAGCAGCAGTTTCAAATGGTGGAGCCCTGCAGCGGCAGTATCAAAATAAAGCCAAACCCTGCAGCAGCACTGCGTCGGCAGCATCGAATCCAGCGAGGTTTGCAGGCATTGGTTGGATTGAGTTTCGTGGGGAAACCATCTTAAGAGTAGAGAGTTAGGTGGCTTGTTTGATGGGGCTGAGGTCGAAACGAATGCAAGTTTGAAAGGCATCTGAGGACCACCAACCCAGAAGTTTAATTTGATGGTCTGGCAGTCCTTTTGGCTGCGATGGTGGCTGCTCCTATGTGGAAGGAGTGAGATGAATACAAGTGAGCTTGGATACCAGAGTGGGTGAGGATGTGCTTAAGCTTTTTATGAAACCAATGCCTGATGACAGGAAGGTTGTTCTCATCAATGAACAGCGGGTCGAGCTGAGAAGAGATCTGAACCTCCCTGTGTGCAAGGGAGAAAGAAAGATATTGATATGGCTGAATGGGTGTCAGGAGATTGAAGATATGGATGAAATGGCCGTTTTTAAAATGATCAGTTTTGCTGCATTGATGAGGAAACGGATGGTGTCCTCGTTTAAAACTTGGAGATCGGAGATGGTTGGATGGATGGCCGTAGATTAGAAAAATTGAATGCCGCTGAGATAGACTTTGATGGTACTAGGTTGGACGGACTTAATCTGGTTGCGATATGAGATGAATGAAGAATTTGAAAGGAGGAAAAAAGTTGGAAAAAACTGGTTTTAGGAGGAATGGAATTGTTTCAAACTCTCCAAGCTGTCCAGTAGGATTGCAGTGTTCTGGCTTAAAATATTGAATCCAGACATGAGGTGTTACAGTTACTGGAATAACAATTCTGAATAGGGAGGAACTGGGTCCGCCTCCAGGGCTAATGCTCTGGCAACCCCACGCTTGGATCAGCTCCAACGGCGGCAGAAAAAGGAAAGAGAGGGGGTGGCAGGACCGTTTGCGGAGGCAGCCTCACGCTTAGGTCTGTGCCGATAGCAGAGGAGAAATTAATGAGAGGGGGGAAGGGAAAGGGGGACATGACCGTTTGCGGAGGCAGCCTCACGCTAGGGTCTGTGCCGATAGCAGAGGAGAAATTAATGAGAGGGGGGAAGGGAAAGGGGGGCATGACCGTTTGCGGAGGCAGCCTCACGCTTGGGTCTGTGCCGATAGCAGATGAGAAATTAATGAGAGGGGGGAAGGGAAAGGGGGACATGACCGTTTGCGGAGGCAGCCTCACGCTAGGGTCTGTGCTGATAGCAGAGGAGAAATTAATGAGAGGGGGGAAGGGAAAGGGGGGCATGACCGTTTGCGGAGGCAGCCTCACGCTTGGGTCTGTGCCGATAGCAGATGAGAAATTAATGAGAGGGGGGAAGGGAAAGGGGGACATGACCGTTTGCGGAGGCAGCCTCACGCTAGGGTCTGTGCCGATAGCAGATGAGAAATTAATGAGAGGGGGAAAGGGAGGCATGACCGTTTGCGGAGGCAGCCTCACGCTTGGGTCTGCTCTGATAGCGGAGGAGAGAGGAATGGAAGGGGGAGGGGGGTGGGGGGGGATGGGAGTAGTGGCATTTGCACAGGTAGCCTCAAATTTGTACTTATCCCATATAGCACACGTAAGTCTGCAAGACGTCTGTTAATGATCACTCAATCTGGAAAGCATCTGCTGTTTACAAACATCTGATAGACGTCTTTAAGATGTCAGTTTTTCATACATTCTAAATCATAAACATCTTAAAGACATTGTTTAAACGTCTATTTGACATCTGACAGGAAACGTCCAATAGACGTATTGCAGATGAGCAAACACTCTAAAAAAAAAAAAAAAAAAAAAATAAATAAATAAATAAATAAATACGTCTTCCAGATGTAAACACGCACATCAAATAGACTCCGAGATGTATGTGTGCTATCTGGGATTCCATTGCTAGATGGATTTAACTGAGAAGGAACAGAAATATTGTTAATGTGGACAGAAGAAGCTATACTCACCTGTGGGAGGAGGAAAGCTAACAGTCACTGTCGGAGAGCTGTGGAACTATTGCGAGCAGCCGCGGAACTAACGTCTGCGGCCGCGATAGACTGCCGGCCGGAATGAGCGGCGGACGAGGAAAGCTACGGCGGCGGCTGCTGCCGGCTGAAACTGAGGCGGACCGTATGGATCGTGCAGTTACTTGCGTTGATGTTTGCATGGTGCTGGGAGGACGCTGAATGCGGCGTGAGTTTTGTTGAGAGCGCACGAGCAGATCGAGAAGTTGCGTTTTTGAATTCCTCTGGGAGATATGGATACCCATGTTGGATAACGCGTGCCTGAGCGCGATTGACGGACCATTTCTCGACAGGAGGTACGGAAGGGCTTGCTGCTGAAGAGGATTTACAATGATATTGATGATGGCCTCGATGCATCACTACGAGGATCGACCGAGCCCTGTGATGATCTACGTTAGATTGAGGAGGAGAGAGGTGTTTTGCGCTGGGCTGTGGTGGAGCGGAGAGACCGGCGACCTGGGTGATCAACAGGTGAAAATGAGCAGCGAAGTCAGTCATGCAGATTAGGACGGGCCAAATGCTGCAAGAACTAACAATGGGAAGAGGTAAGCTGCTGGTTTTATACCTTGGAATTAATTGGAAGATTAGATGGGCGTACTTCCTCACGAAATTACGTTTAGTAACTTCACTTATTGAATTTATCCATAATAACTGAATATAGACCTGAATTCAAACTTGATCTGACAGTAAAATCACAGATGAATTATTTCTATATGAGAATAACTGTGAATGTTAAATCTCTGTCAATCTTTTTAACCAGTCATTTATTACAGAAGCGACTGAAGCCATAAAAACACATTTATTGTTATTATTAATATGAAAAGAAACTCAAAACTGGTTCAGTGATTAAATGACAGACGCTCTGATGTGAGAGCAGGTTTAGTGAAGTGAAGTGAAACTAGCGTCAGCTTCAATAACAGAGCTGATGTGTGTGTGACATCACCGTTTGTTTGTCTGTTACAATAAGTATAGCCCACTGACGTTGAGACTGTCAGTGACTTGGATAGGTTTATGGCCAATATCTTAGATCTTACTGTGTGACATGGATAGGCTACTCTTTATTACGGACATGGCCGTAGAACATCGTCTGGTCTGGATTTGTAAAATGTCCTGGGCTAACAAACATGAACAGCAACATCTTCAACAGATCTGATAACAGGGACTCTGAAATGGAAGCGCTTGATATTTTCCAACAGATCACAAGTATTATTGTATAAAATATACACTGATCAGGCCTAAAATTAAGCTGTAAGTTGTGAGGCGGGGTCTCCATGGATCGGACTTGTTTGTTCAGCTCATCCCACAGATGCTCGATTGGATTGAGATCTGGGGAATCTGGAGGCCGAGTCAACGCCTCAAACTCGTGGTTGTGCTCCTCAAACCATTCCTGAAGCATTTGTGCTTTGTGGCGGCACATTATCGGCTGAAAGAGCCACAGCCACGATAACAGTTCATTACAAGGGCAAGAAGCTAAACCGTCTCTTGGATCAGCGGTGGACAGGCCATCGAGACAAGGTTTGTGTGATTCTGAAGCCCCTGGGAGATATACGCTCATTGGTGGATGTAAGTAATGATCGAGCTCATGGCACAGACATTCATGTTGAGGCTACAGGACTGATGCGATCAGTGACAGAACAAACTTCAGCTTCATTGCAGTTATGGTACATAAGAGACGGAAACTTCTTGACCCAGCAAACAAAATACTTCAAGCAGAAAACACTGATTTACCCGCAGACATTAAAGGGATAGATCAGCCAAAAATGTTTAATTCCGTCATCATTTGCTCAGCCTCAAGTTTGAGTTTCTTTGTTCTGCTGAACACAAAAGAAGATATTTTGAAGAATGCTTGCAACAAAGCAGAGAGAGCAACCATTGACTACCATAGTAGGGAAAAAAAAAACAATGGTGGTCAATGGTTGCTCTCTCTGCTTTGTCTTCTTTTGTGTTCAGCAGAACAAAGAAACTCAAACTTGAGGCTGAGTAAATGATGACAGAATGTTCATTTTTAGGTGAACTGTCCCTTTAAGTGTATAAATGATCTCTCAGAGTTCAGTGAGCTCTGGGGAATTAGCAGTGACCATATATGAAGCTTACAACGCCTAGTTTACTATGCATAACGTCATCTGCATCATTTCCATTCACGTGATATCAAGTATAACAATACAAGATATGAGAAAATATGAGATATGGACTATGTGCCGTCACATTACATTGCTAACAATCATTCAGTAGCCTATCCTTGCCTTGTTTTAGAATAAATAGCCTTCTCAAACCGGCCAATGAACCGCTCAAGATCACCGAACGAGTCCGTCAGTGTCTGTCATCAAACCGTCTGTTACTAAGCCATCTGTCAAGTGCGCATCAATGATCATTATTCATGTGAAAACACAAGTTCTGCTGTTTAGGACACAATTTAAAACGGGATTGTCATGTGACAAGCAATCCTCGCTGCAGTTAAAACATTAAAACACATCACGCCACAGGAATCTAAATGTGGAAATGGAAATGTTCACCACTGTTAGACCTGACAGCTCGCTGATCTCAAATACGCTGTTAATACCACTGTATAAAACTCACTTTTGAGAAAGAATTGAGAAAGAAGAGTGGAAACAACATTTATGGCAGAAGTTCAACTCAAGGAAATGCTGATGTCTGCAGCTCTACTGACTGTAACAGTGAATGTTGATCCTCTCTGACTACATGAACCAGTCATTCATCACCTGTTACCAGAACAGAAACAACTGAGGACAGAAAAACACATTTCAAACTCACCAACCAGACGCCACAAACACAAGCAGAGCAAAACAGGGTGAAACATCTTTTCAGTCCGGTTTCAGTCCACAAATATGAGGAGAGTAACTCTTCAAAACTGGTTCAGTAATAAAATGGCAGACGCGCTGATGTGAAGCTGATCTGTAGGAAAGTGAAGTGAAACTCTGTAATAATTAAAAATAAGTATTGAGTGTTAATCATGTGACCTTTTAGCTCATTTTTAGCTGAAGAATTCACACTCTGAACATGGTCAGTTTCTCACTTTGAGCTCCAGTACGCCTCAACTTCCTGTCAATGATGTCAAAGTCAATGGTGTCATTTTCAACAGAAATGAACTGACACAGATGTACCCCATGTGACATGGGGAAAATACATTTTTGGCCCCCCAAGACACCCAGAATACTAACTATGCTTGTGCAAAACCGCTGGAAATAGAAAAAAACACTGCATTTTATAAATCATTTAACAGTGTGTTGTCCAAGTTGATATTGTGGCTTTATACAGTGAGGAAAATAAGTATTTGAACACCCTGCTATTTTGCAAGTTCTCCCACTTAGAAATCATGGAGGGGTCATTGTCATTATAGGTGCATGTCCACTGTGAGAGACATAATCTAAAAAAAAGACTATTTATTTTAATTATTTATTTGTATGATACAGCTGCAAATAAGTATTTGAACACCTGAGAAAATCAATGTTAATATTTGGTACAGTAGCCTTTGTTTGCAATTACAGAGGTCAAACGTTTCCTGTAGTTTTTCAGCAGGTTTGCACTGCAGGAGGGATTTTGGCCCACTCCTCCACACAGATCTTCTCTAGATCAGTCAGGTTTCTGGCCTGTCGCTGAGAAACACAGAGTTTGAGCTCCTCCAAAGATTCTCTATTGGGTTTAGGTCTGGAGACTGGCTAGGCCACACCAGAACCTTGATATGCTTCTTACAGAGCCACTCCTTGGTTATCCTGGCTGTGCGCTTCGGGTCATTGTCATGTTGGAAGACCCAGCCTCGACCCATCTTCAATGCTCTAACTGAGGGAAGGAGGTTGTTCCCCAAAATCTCGCAATACATGGCCCCGGTCATCCTCTCCTTAATACAGTGCAGTCGCCCTGTCCCATGTGCAGAAAAACACCCCCAAAGCATGATGCTACCCCCCCCCCCCCATGCTTCACAGTAGCGATGGTGTTCTTGGGATGGTACTCATCATTCTTCTTCCTCCAAACACGTTTAGTGGAATTATGACCAAAAAGTTATATTTTGGTCTCATCTGACCACATGACTTTCTCCCATGACTCCTCTGGATCATCCAAATGGTCATTGGCAAACTTAAGACGGGCCTTGACATGTGCTGGTTTAAGCAGGGGAACCTTCCGTGCCATGCATGATTTCAAACCATGACGTCTTAGTGTATTACCAACAGTAACCTTGGAAACGGTGGTCCCAGCTCTTTTCAGGTCATTGACCAGCTCCTCCCGTGTAGTTCTGGGCTGATTTCTCACCTTTCTTAGGATCATTGAGACCCCACGAGGTGAGATCTTGCATGGAGCCCCAGTCCGAGGGAGAATGACAGTCATGTTTAGCTTCTTCCATTTTCTAATGATTGCTCCAACAGTGGAGCTTTTTTCACCAAGCTGCTTGGCAATTTCCCCGCAGCCCTTTCCAGCCTTGTGGAGGTGTACAATTTTGTCTCTCTAGTGCATTGAAACATTACCCTTACAGACAAATCTTCCTGGACTGGACCACCAGGGCTATCTCTACCTATGGGATCAATCAATCAATCCTGACACCACAGGAAATCATACAAAGACAACTTACCTGTGATGGAGGATGACTTCTCAGTCCCGTGTTTCTTGGGAATATCCCGGACGAGCCCCCAGCTGTTATAATTTAACATCACAGGGGTCTCTTTATCATTTTTTGTCAAATATTAAAGGTCCCGTTTTTCGTGTTTTTTTGAAGCTTTGATTGTGTTTACAGTGTGCAATATAACATGTGTTCATGTTTCGCGTGTAAAAAAACACAGTATTTTTCACACAATTTACTCATCTGTACACCGCTGTTCTCACTGTCCTAAAAACGGCTGATGACTTCCTTTATTCTATGAAGTCCCTCCTTCAGAAATACGTAACGAGTTCTGATTGTGCCAGCGGTTCCTGTGTTGTGATTGGACAGCAGCTTAGCGCACGTTGCACGGAAAGGTCACGCCTCTTACCGTAACGGGGAGATATATGCGCTCAATGATCTCTACAGCGTCCCTGGGAAAGCCAATCAAAGGTGATTTGACTCCGGGATGAAAATAACAGCGTCTCGACGACATGGCGACAAACACACTCAAACGCAACACTTCCTCTTCTCCACGCAACACTTCCTCTTCTCCATGTGGGAGAGCAATAAGACCACGCCCCCTTTTTGGCGTATTCTTGTGGGCGGAGGTTAGTCTGTTCTACTGTTCTACTGACGTCATTAAAGAAGGAAGTAGAGGGATGTTGTCCAAACCGGCCGTTCGCTGTAGGCTTTGAAAGGGAACTTCTGTTAAATAAAATATCTCGCTTGGCATTGAACTTTGAACTTTATAATTTTACAGGTATTATTTATGCTCTAACAGCAACATTACACACTAACTAAAGTTTGAACAATGGGATCACGAAGAACGGGACCTTTAATTGTCAAAATCGGAATATTCCCATCAACACTTTGTTTGACCGTCAGAGCGGATCTAAACGGATCGTCCTCTCGCCGGAGGGATTTCGATTTATCGCTCCCCCGTCTCTCAACCTCTTCCACCCAGACAGCCTTAACAAAATAATAAAAATAACAAGTATAATTAAAACAGTTATAATAAGAATAAAAAAAATTAATAAAAACACGATACAGGTATAAAATAATAAAAAGAGTCAAACAGAGCAAAGATGAAACAGGGTTAAATTGAAACGAAATAAAGTGCAAGCAGTTTGGACAAAGCACAGAGCTCATTCAGAACAGATGTGAACAGATGTGTTTTGAGTCTGGATTTGAAAGTGGCCACTGTTGGAGCACATCTGATCTGTTCAGGAAGCTGGTTCAGCTGCGGCTGGCAATGTATTGAGGTCCTAGGTCATTGAGTGACTTATATACAAGTAATAGTGCTTTAAAATCGATCCTAAATGTAACTGGAAGCCAGTGTGCAGACCTGAGGACTGGTGTGATGGTCATATGTTATGGCGTTCTGTCTAATGGTCTTTTTGGGAAGGCCGGTGAGAAGACCATTACAATAGTCCACCCTGCTGGTGATAAAAGCATGAACGAGTTTCTCTAAGTCTTGCCTGGAAACAAAGCATCTAATAAATGAACACCAGAGTCTGCGTTGAAAGAGTCGCTTCATCCGCGGATTAAACAGCTCACGTTACATTTACCTCAGAAACGCCATTCAATAAACGGTGGTTAGAAAATATGCTCTATATATTACATATTCATTATATTTGTACTCGAATAACACTAAAAATTATTATAATGTTTTTATTATTACAAAACCCTTATATCCA
Source organism: Romanogobio albipinnatus (assembly GCA_023566225.1). Taxonomy (NCBI): domain Eukaryota; kingdom Metazoa; phylum Chordata; class Actinopteri; order Cypriniformes; family Gobionidae; genus Romanogobio; species Romanogobio albipinnatus. The sequence continues at coordinate 36,428,799 of CM042263.1, forward strand.
TATTGTCTATAAACATAAAATGAGTGAAATAAATCAACATATCAGCACATCTTTCATGGTGACTGGTGAAGCATGGAATAATTTTAATATACATTTCACGTTTTTGATCCAGATAATCAAGTTCTACATCAACCAGCAACTTATTTTTATATGAACGATACTGTCATATTTGTAAACGGCCTGCTATTTTAGCCCCACATGAGGCGGAAATTAATAAAAGACTATTTGATGGCTTGATAAATTCGTTGAACTCTTCCAGACACTCCGAAAGGAGAAAACCTCAAGGCCGACCTTAAAGATACAGTCTGTAATTGATAAAACTACACAATCTGGCTAACAGGACCAAATCTTTAATAAATATGTCGAACTGCCACTGGTGGTCAGTCGGTTCCAGACTGTATCCCGGTTTAAGAGCCTGGGAAGGTCTGGTTATCTTCAGATTCAATCCAATATAAATAAAGTACTTTTATTATAATTATTAATAAACATCGTTATTGATAGCTG